>PITA01016769.1:0-45241 GCA_004023965.1 Spilogale gracilis
GATTTTATTTATTTATTTGACACAGAGAGAGATCACAAGTAGGCAGAGAGGCAGGCAGAGAGAGAAGGGGAAGCAGGCTCCTCGCTGAGCAGAGAGCCTGATGCGGGCCTCAATCCCAGGATCCCGAAATCATGACCTCAGCCAAAGGCAGAAGCTTAACCCACTGAGCCACCCAGGCAACCTGAAAGTAGTTTTCTTTTTTTTTTTTTTAAGATTTTATTTATTTGACAGAGAGAAACACAGCCAGAGGGGGAACACAAGCAGGGGGAGTGAGAGAGGGAGGAGCAGGCTTCCCGCCGAGCAGGGAGCCCGATGTGGGACTTGATCCCGGGTCTCTGGGATCATGACCTGAGCCGAAGGCAGTCGCTCAACCAACAGAGCCACCCAGGTGCCCCCCTGAAAGTAGTTTTTATGATGTTTCCTCCTTCATCTATGACACGGAAGAGTGATATAGTCAGTGGGACAGAGAATAATGCCACAAGATAGGGAAAAAAAATGAATATAGAAGAGAAAGAAAGAGAGAAAGAGGGAGAGAGAGAGAGACTCAATAGTAATAGTTGAGACTCTGAATGCAGTCATACTCAAAATTTGAGTATCTGAGTGAGGCTGAATAGGATGAGAAGATCATCTTATAATTCTTAAATCTTATACCTTATTTATGAATTTGAATTGTGCTTGATTTTTAAAAATGAGTATTTTGTGTTTTTCAGCTTTCTGTCTTCTGTGATTTCTTGGTTGTATTCTATTATACTTACACAGAGTCTGTCCTTCCTGTGTGCTAATCCACAGTGAAAAGTGACATGTTTGTGTTGGACAGCACAAGTGACAGGCTTTTGTTCTTCCAATATTAACTAAGCACTTTATAAGATTGAAAAACTATAAATCATTGATATAGAAGATTTGATCTACCTCCTACTACTCGGGTGAAAATTTAAGTAAAGATAGTATAATGAGTACTGTTTTGGTTTTGTTTTGGTGTAGGGAATATTATGATATAAGGAAAGATGATATTTGATTTTTAAAACTTTTTTTCTTTGTCAAAGAAGTTGTTTAATAGTGTGACCATAAAAATCCTCTCCTTTATTATGTTGATTAATGAGGGAAAAACAAGCAAAAGCATAAATAGTCTGTGATTGCTGGCATCAAATACAGTTAGAGGATAAAAAACAATAGTCAATCCCCAGCTAATCAGAGGGTGAACTGTTCTTAAATAAATCTCTTAAAATAAACTGAATGCTTTGAATGTTAGGATTTTAGTGGAGCTTTTCTTTTTCGCTTGTTTCCCTATGTTAAATGGGTGAAAAGGGAGTACATTTCTTAAATTTGGAGGGATTTACGTTTATTTTAAAATTTGAGGTTGATTTAGTTAGCTTTAGAGGAGCATAGAGAAGAGTGGGGGTTATAGGGCTAGAAAATTCTGAACTTGATTCCCAGGTTGGTGACTCAAATTCCACAACCTGTGCAAGATAACAATGTAATTCCTCTTGCCCTCTACTCTCTATCTGTATAGCTCTTCCTTGAGCAGTAGGTTTTCCCACACTTCCTGTTTTATTGTCTGTGCTCCTTCTTCCTTTTGAAAATTGTTTTTAGTAATCTTAGTTGGGAAAAACAAACCAGACAAAAAAACTTTTCTTCATCCATTCAATCTTTATCCACTCTTCAAGGGCCAGATCATAAGGTAAGATGATATTTTAAATGAAGCTAAGTCTTAATCCACTCAGCTTTTGGTACCTAATAAATTGATTTGTAAAAGATTGCTGATCCAAAGTTTTTCATGCAACTGATAAATTAGACTTCTAAACTTTGGGCTTTGGGAAGGCTATGATGAAGGAAGGGACCAGAGTTTATGAACCTTAATTGCCTGTTTTCTATTACCAAGAAAAAACCCTCTTTGAATACGCAGAGTGGGTCAGTGTTCTTTGAATAGTCACAAGGAATGGGATTCTTGCAGCATGGCAGTTGGAGACCAGACCAGTGATATTTGAACTTGGGGGCACAGAAGAATCCTCTAATCTGGTTGAAATGCATAATTCTGAATCTTAACTTCAGAGATTTTTATTCGTTTGGTTTGGGGAGGGTACCAGGAATTCGCACATGTGTGTATATGTGTGGATTCCAGAATGTTTTTGACAAATATCTTAGGTAGTTCTGATACTGGTTTTATAAAGGTCATAGTTTGAAACCTGGTTTAGATGTTAGCACAAGGTAAATTTTTTCATGCACCACAAAACCTGTCTGTCTGTGTTAGTAAGCTTCAAACACCAGCTGGTGTTTAAGGCAAATCTGATTCTATTGTCTTCCACATCGTACCACTAATTTTATTTTATTTCTTTTTTAAGATTTTATTTATTTATTTGACAGAGAGAAACACAGTGAGAGAGGCAACACAAGCAGGGGGTGTGAGAGAGGGAGAAGCAGGCTTCCCACTGAGCAGGGAGCCCAGTGTGGGACTCGATCCCGGGTCTCCGGGATCATGGCCTGAGCAGAAGGCAGATGCTTAACCAACTGAGCCACCCAGGCGCCCCTGTATCACTAATTTTAATTCTTATTTATGAAACTTCTAGACTTGGTGTTCATGTGTACGTTTTCCAGGATTTTTGCTCTTTTCTAGTGACTGTGGCTTAAACGGTAATGTAACTGTCTTCTGTTACCTCAGGTAGCTACTTTGTACTTCAATGTCTCTGTGAAGTCTGGTGAGATGATCTTCCTTTTAATGCTTGTACTTTCCAAATGAACATGTATTACTTCTATTGGAATTCTAAAACAAATAACAACAACAACAACAACAAAAAATCAAGCATGTTCACATCCTAAAATATCACAGACAATTCTAGCCATAGGAGGACCTTGTGAGAAGACATTTAATAACTGTGGTACAATTGGTTAGGTCATTTTCCAGGGCAGTTTCTCTTTCCTAAGCATTTCCTATCCTTCAGCGCTGCATAAGATTTCCTATGCAGGTAATGGCACATAATGAACTAGTTCTAATAGTTGATAGTCCGTTGCTCAATTTCTTTTGACCTTGAAAGTGAGTTTTTGGGATACCTGGGTGGTTCAGTCATTAAGTGTCTGCCTTCGGATCAGGTCATGATCCCAGGGTCCTGGGATCAAGCCCCAAATCGGGCCCCATGGCTCAGCAGGAAGCCTGCTTCTCCCTATGTCCATTCCCCCTGTTGTATTCCCTCTCTCACTCTCTCTTTCTCTCTCTCTGTGTCACATAAATAAATAAAATCTTTAAAAAGAGAGAGAGTTTTTCTCCCACTTACCAGCTCTCCTCTTGAACCCTTGCACCATAACATAGACCTTTATAACTTATGCTACCATTTCTCAAATGCCAATTTGATCATGTTATTTTCTATGCCCACCCTCCCTTCTCATCCTCAAATTTAAACCACTTCGATGGCATCTGATATTTCTTGAAGACTCAAGTCTTTAACATGGTCTTAAAAATGTCGATTTTCATCTTTATTTACTTCTCTGGCCTTTTGCATTCTCACCACTTTCCTCCCCCTCAACAGAAACTGCACAAGTCTCCTTTTCACTTGGAACTCTGTCATTCACCCTTCTATGCCTGTTTAATTCCTACTTATGTCCTCAGTTCTCAGCACAACTTGGAGCAAATGCTCCTTGACTTCAAACAAGTAAAACCTTCATATTTTAATTCTTTTGTTACCCTGTACTCCTCCTTTGTGAAAGTATAATTTTATATTTATTTGTGTGATTATTTTATAGGTGTCCACCAGCCCACCTAGCAGCCCAAGATCCACGAGGACACTGAATATGTCTGTTCTTCTCAACAGTGATTCCCAGCTTCCTGCATGAGGCGCGACACACAGCGGGTGCTCTTTTGTATTCATTGAACGAATGATTACACTTCGGAATTAAAGCATTAAACTGAATTAAAGAATGTACATAACAATCATGATAAAAGAAATGAGCACGTTTAGTTTATAACAGCATTCAGAAGAGGAGGTTGCTCACCTGATTCCACCCCTACGTGTCCCAGCGATTTGCCTGTTGTAGTTAGCTAGACCTGTTGTAGTTAGTTAGATATTTAACAATAACTGAAGAAGCTTTCAAACTTAGACTTTATAACAATGACCAGATGATGTGTTCAGAATGCCAACCCGGAATGAGCATTATTTACAGTTTAAATATATGGAGCTAAGTAGTATTTGTCTACTTTCAATTTTAAGGTATGAAAATTGGCACATTAATTAATTTTCTTTTTGAGTCAAGCAAAATCCACTCTAAATTTACCCTCCTCACCTCTACCAACTTTGGTTGGCAGAAGTTTGGTCTCAGTTGAGTTTTGACGGCAAGCCCTTCCAGAAACCCTTGCCTTTACTTACTCTTAAGTAAGAGTATTAGGGCTGCAGGGCATCTCACTGCAATCTCCCCATCTGTGCTAGTGCTTCTAAGCAGGCACAGCTGTCCCACATTTAGGAAAATCAGATACTCCTGTTTTTCTCCTTTATCTCCTCATTCTGGTTTTCTCTGCATTCCCCAAACCACTGGTAACCTCCATCTTCTTTTATTCTGGGACCGCCTAGCACATTCTCGAAAACGGACTACTGAAACCTGAAGCTCTACTTTCTGCTGGAGGTGAGGTGGTAAGGACTGCTTAGGATCTTAGAAACATCGTATTGGTTTCCTTTTTCCTTGCCTACTATAGAGAAAGCAGATATTAATACCCACTATGTACTTTATTAATAACACATTTTGTATACATGTGCATGCATAGTGACTAATAGAGGTTCTGATTTCAGCTTCTATTTCATTTTGGTTACCAAGGTGATAAGAATCAGTTACTATGGTTTCCTAGGGAGTAATTACGATCTGGTCTGAACAGTATATGGTGTGTTGGACTCCACTCATTTCCTTTATTGTCAGGAGTGTGCTGGGACACTTGTGTCTTACTTAAGGATTCATATTACGAACTCTGTTTCTCTACCTTTGCATTTACTCAGTGTTTGAGGACTGATTTTTTGATTTCCGTAGAACTTTCATTCCCTTGGCTTGATTAATCAGAGATGGTAAAAGGGACACTTTGTGCTTCCAGTGAATTTTGGAGTTAGTCATTTCTGTATACAAAGTGCATATATGGGGGCGCCTGGGTGGCTCAGTCAGTTAAGTGTCTGCCCTCAGCTCAGCTCATGATCACAGGGACCTGGGATGCAGCCTTGCAGTGGGCTCCCCGCTCAGTGAGGAGCCTGCTTCTCTCTCTCCCTCTGCCATTCCCCCCTGCTTGTGCCCGCTCTTTCTCTCTGTCAAATAAAATAAAATATTTTTTTAAAGGTGCACATATTTTACCTATTGAAATTGTGAGGCCAGTGGTTCTCCCTCACAGGTGATTTTGCCTGCTGGGCAACATTTGGTGGACATCTTTGATTCTCACCATTGCAGGGGTGCAGCTGGCATCTGGTGGGTAGAGGCCCAGGATGCTGCTAGAACGCCTACAGTACAAAAGCAGCACCCGCCTGCTTCCGAGCAAATGATTATCTGGTTCAAAGTATTTAGGCTGAGGAACATTTCCTTAGGAAGGCTTTTTAACCTTTCTAGATTTAGATTCCTCATCTACAAAATGGAGATAACAATATGCCTTTAGAGGACTGTTGTGCAGCAAAAATTAGATTCTAACACTTTAAACAGTTATCCATTTAGTAGAAACTAATAGATGGGAGTTATAAATACTAGTATTAAGTAATATTAGAACTAGAATGTTTTAGAAAGTATGTCGACCAGTTGTCTTGTATCATGCACCTGCTGTGCTCTGTTTCCAAGTCACTGTGAAGTGACCACTTCTGTGCAGGCTTTGTTCTGCTTCCCTACAGCACAACTTGAGAGCACTTGGTTTCAGACTTTTCTTCACTCTTCTCATTTCCTGACCAGGGTTTCTCTGCCATCTCTGGATGGACACCTGTGGAACCCGGCTCTGTATTCAGACCAGTGCAAACTCTAAACCCTTAGAGCCATGCTTGACTGATGAGGCTCTGAGCTGCTGAATAGAAGCTTCCTTCCTCCTTTTGTCCCCTAGGTGGACAGCTCTGGGACTGCTCAATTCATGAGGTTCCCAGGAGGTTCTGAGCGCCCGTGGTCAACTCAATATCATATAGATACTTCTATTGGCTTCTCCTCCTTCCCTGTGTTACTCCTTTTGTCCTTCGCTTCTCTCTGGGGTCATTTCCCAAATAAACTGCTTGCATGTGGGCTTTTTTCCTCAACTCTGCTTTCAAGAAACCCTGCTGGTGACACTTCTCATCTAGGAGATAGGGAAATGGAGGGCCAGAAAGTTGAAGTAATTTGTGAAAAGTCACACAGTCAGTGGAAAAGCCACATTGGAAACAATGTTTCCTGATACTTTTTCAGCTGCCACAATTTCTCTTGTTGCCACAATTTCACTCCACATTATAGTTTGGCTTCGCTTATCAAGGCTATTTATGTGCTGTTTTGGTTATTATTAGGGACTGTTCAAATACGACAGGGAGGCATATGCTAATAAAATGCGTAGGTTTCTAGAATGCCAGCAAAAACTGTTTAAGCCATGGTTTAAAAAATTATTTAAAGATGTTTAGGTGTTCTACCATCTGGAATGTCTACAAAAATATAAAACTGTATCTCAAGTTTACATGATACCTAAATATATTTATACATATAATTGTACTTCTGTAAGGTTTGCATAACAAAAAGTTTTGTTACAAACTCAACAAATTTCAATGTTATTCATTATTTTGCAAAATCTGCAGGTCATTTTAAGATGTGAAAAGTCATTGACTGGCAAAAATGAAATCACACCTAATGGTGTTCAAAGTGGTTGATTGAATGTGTTGCTGAAAAAAGAATTTAGAGCTAGTTCGTAGAGCATCTGTAATAAATCTGACAAACTAAGAATAGGCAGAAATATATTGTAAGATTATATTTTCCAGAAGTTGGAAAGAGCATGGTTTTCTTCTGCATAGACCGTTCTTTTGTCAAAATCTAATTTGCAGTTGTTCTTAACTAATTGTAAACTCACACCAAGTGGGAGTGTATCAACTACTAATGTATTAATTAATGTATCAACATTAATCCATGTTAATATTTGTGAAAATGCATGTGAACATAATAAATGAGTCATTGTAGAGTCTGGATTACTTTGCTCAAGAACAAAAATATCAGCAGGGTTTCTGCATGTATGAACTCAGGAAAGCATTAAGGTTCAGTTTACTTCAAATTAAGTATTGGATTTATCCCAGTGGTGCTGGATCAAAGTGGTGGTTCTCTTCTAAGGAGAGAAGAGAAATAGGGATGGTTTTGGTGAAAGACCATAGGAAATGGAGGATGGGAATTAGACTGTACTATGTTAGAAAGTATTCACCTTTTCCACCCGAACAGGCACAATTAATTTTCCTTCGTCTCCCCACCCCCCCAACCCCATTCCTCCTTTCCTCCCTTCCTTCATAGGTATTGAAACCCTTTGCAAATACAGGATTACATCTCAGGAAAGGTTAAGTGATGCTAGTGGCTAAATTGAAAATTTCCCCCAGAATAAAGATTTTCCTGATGATGCTAGCTCACCTATTATCTCCAGGCTATTTATTTACCTTGCCCTTAAGACACACTTATTATGTGACAGAGGTTTATGTCATGCTACATAACTTGGACATCAAGAACACTGGCTATACGAAGGCAGTTTTAAAGTAAGGAAATGATTTCTGGTATTTATTATGTCAATGAGCAGGAGTTGAAGGAAACTTGTTGCAGGAAAGACACTATTTTGATGCTATTACTAATACAATTAAGAGATGATGAAAGTTTCACTAGAGTATGTAAGTTAGGGGTGGTGAGCACACATTCAATTTGGGAGTAAGGGGAAATTACTTCACTGTTGATTGAAGGAATGTAACATATTTTCACATACAGATTTTGTATGAATTCTTTCTAACATTGTTGACTTTTCCTCCGATATACATTGTGATTTAGCCTTTATTGGCATTCATTCATTCATTCACTTACTCAGATGTTTTTGTGCATCAAACGTGTTGCAGATCCATACACAGCAAGGGGAAAGAATGTAAAGATTACATGGAAACTGTACTGAGTATGGTGACAGATACAGATCTTGATTTCTGCTAGAGGAGATTATAAATTTTTTTTGAGATTATAAACTTTATAAATGGTTATACTTTCTGCTTCATGGAGAAAAATAAAAAAGACTCAAGATGTGCGTTCTATTTTTGGCATTAAATTTCTGAAATCACCTTAGTTAAGGCACTTCTCTAGCTATCAGTCTCCCAGTTTGTAAAATAAGGAACTTGAAACTTTAAAATGCAATAAGTTGCTCAGCACTATCAGTTATTGGGGGAATGTAAATCTAAATCACAAGGAGATAGCATTTCATACGGACTAGAATAGTCATAACAGATTAGACCGATAATAGCAAACGCTAGTCAGGATGTGAAAAACATGAACTCTCATATGTTCCTGGTGGGACTGTAAAAATAGTGCAGCTACTTGGGGAAATAGTTCGGCAGTTTCTTAAAAGTTAAACATATACCTACCCTATGATCTAACAATCCCACTCCAGGTATTTATTCAAGAGAAGTGAAAGAAAACATATGTCCACACACACTTGTGAGTGAATGCTTATAGAAGTATTTCTGTAGCTCCAAACTGGGAACAATGTCCATCAGCTTGTGAATGAGTAGATAAAATATGGTAAATCCATATAATGGAATACTGTTCAGCAAAAAAAGGGGACAAACTGTCGATATATGTTACTTCATGAATGAACCTCAAAAACATACAAAGTGAAAGCATTTAGACACAAGAGATTACATATTATGTAATTCCATTTTTATGACACGTTCAGAAAAGACACATTTATAGAGACAGAAAGTAGATAAGTAACTACTATCTGGGTCTTGGGGTAGGGTAGAAGTTTAAACGTCGTGACGGATCTTATTGGGGGATGAAATTGTTCTAAAACTGACTTATTACGATCATGTTTTTTTTTTTTTTTTTACCACTTGGTAAATTATTAAAAATCGTTGAATTGTTACTTGGAAATGTACTTTATTAGTAGTAAAATACCCCTCAGTTAAGTTGTTTGAAATATGCTGTGAGCAATAGGGAGTAGCCTCAGGTTCTGGTGTTGTTGGAGAGACATGCAGAAAAGGACATAGTATCGCCAGAGTCAGCACATGTTCTAACTGATTTCTGTGTTCGGTAGAACCATGATTGGAAGGGTTTTTGGGGGGGGGGCATTTTTTTCATTTTTTAAAAAAACTTAAATTAATTAACATATGATGTATTAATGGTTTCTAAAGTAGAGAGCTGCGATTCATCAGTCCTACACAGTACCCGGTCCTCAGTACCCCATGTGTGCTTGAGGATGCACCCATGCTTCTCATGGTGTGATTTGATCTGTTTTGCCTCAGACTTTAATATCTCAAATCTATCAAGTGTTTTCCCGGGGGACACCATGTTTTCCTTCGTGTCCCCAGAAGATAAAGGGGTCTAGGGTATAGGAGTTTGCTAAGGGGATGGCTCTACCTTCAGTATGAGATTTTCTCCCTTGTAAAGGTGGCTGCTTAGATAGATAAGGGAATAAAATCTTAGATAGATAAGGGACTGCAGAGTCACCCAGGAATGGGTGCAAGCTGTCCTTAGACATCATTCCTTATAAACTGATAAATTCATAGATTTTTTTTATTTTTATTCTGCTTCCAAACCATTTTCTTTCTTTTCAAGTTTTTCATTAATTTCTCTTCTTTCATTAAAAGAATAGCATGTTTACCCTTCTCTAAGCTTTTTTATTTCTCTCTCTCTCTCTCTTTTTATTTTCCCTTGCATTTTCTCTGCTTTTGTTCAGTATTCTCCTTTTTGCAATTCTTGATTTTTTTTTTCTCTTTGACAGTAGTATCTGACTCTGACAATCTTTGGAAAATGTGTACTGTACTAAAGAAAAATATTAGGAAGAGAAACTGAGTATCAGGAAATAAATTTGCTTTTCTGTCTCAACAGTTTATTGATAAATGAGTCAAGTGAAATCACAATGTGGCAAAGATTTTAGTAAATCACTCCTTGAATGCATTTCCAATAAAGATTTACAAAGTTCTTTTGATCTCATGCTGAACATTCTTGTTTGCTGCTTTCAGTGACACAAGAATATTGAAGTATTAAGTTAGGATAGCAAACATTTAGCTTTTTTCTTTTTCAAAACCAATTATGGTTTATTTTGTATTCTTCCAAAAAAGAAAAAAGAAAAAAAAAGTATGGCAATCTAAAATGTGATTACAAAGAATTTTGTGTGCAATTTTTACACTCAACACTGCAGGTTGTCTATATACACTGGTGCTAGCAATCCTCTCTGCTTATGTTAGCACTCTTTCTGTCCACTTTACATTATAATTCCCCTAGGCAAGGTAGTATAGTCTGCAAGGCACTTAGAGTTTTGTTGATAAATAAGCATTAGCTCTTGATTTTGTAGTAAGTTACCATAAAGAGTAATGAAACTTTGTAGTTACTATGTATTCACTTAGGTGAACATTTAGTCCTTTATGCAGTGAAGTCCTACTCAGTACTTCACAATATCCTAGAATTTTAGAGCTTACTTAAGAGTTAATTCTCTTGCATTCACTTACAATATTTTGTATTAGTTTGGCCCTGCAAGTCTAGTGTCATAATGAAACAAGTAAGGAACTAGACTCGAAGAGAAGCAAATTCACCTGACAGACTACAGGGGCTTATGAAAGTGTACCTGAAGACACTGTGACTTTTACTTGATAGAACACACAAAAGAAAGCCTGGATGATAACAAGAAAGATTTATTTAGTGTGTATTATGTGTGAGCACCTCAAGGAGAAATTCATTTAATTTTCTCAATATTTTAGATGAGGAAACTGAAGCAGAGATGCCAACCCCCCCCCCCCAAACCCATTTGCCCAAAATGCAATAAAGGGGCAAAGCTGGGTTTTGAACCTAGGCAGTTTGGCTCTAGTCTATATGTTTAACTAGAGTAGAATAGTAACATTCTACTTCTTTGTTAAGTAAACGAGATTCTGCCCATGGTGCATTGTAGGTGTCCAGTAGATACTTAAAGAATGAAAAAATACCATACCAAATAATTAAGACTGGACCTATCTGAAGTATACAATTATAAACTGGGAAAAGAAAGGGAGCAATGCTTTCAAGAATCTGATAGAGAATAGTTTACCACTTAAAATCCTCTAATAAGACAATTTTTAATCAAGTGTGAGTGTATTTTACAAAAACAATTTTAGTTTCAAATATTCAAATTTTTTTTAAAAAGCAGTTTATTTATTTATTTATTTATTAAAGATTTTATTTATTTGAGAGAGAGAGCATGAGAGAGGAGAAGGTAAGAAGGAGAAGCAAACTCCCCGTGGAGCTGGGAGTCCGATGTGGGACTCGATCCCAGGACTCCAGGATTAGACCCAAGCCAAAGGCAGTGGCCCAACCAACTGAGCCACCCAGGTGCCCTCAAATATTCAAAATTTACCTTTAACTCTTATTAGAAAGCTACTAGAGGATAGATACCATAAAAAATAAAAGGGGGTCATGAGATAGGGAAAATATTGGATTTATAATGGGATTTTTAAAAAGATTTTATTTATTTATTTGACAGAGAGAAACACCGCTAGAGAGGGAACACAAGCAGGGGGAGTGTAAGAGGGAGAAGCAGGCTTCCCGCCCAGCAGGGAGCCCGATGTGGGGCTTGATCCCGGGTCTCCAGGATCATGACCTGAGCCAAAGGCAGTCGCTTAACCAACTGAGCAACCCAGGCGCCCCTTATAATGGGATTTTTTTTTTTTAAGTTTTTTTTTTTTTTAATTTTATTTATTTGACAGCGAGAAACACAGCGAGAGAGGGGACACAAGCAGGGGGAGTGAGAGAGGGAGAAGCAGGCCTCCCGCCGAGCAGGGAGCCCGATTTGGGACTCGATCCCAGGTCTCCGGAATCATGACCTGAGCCGAAGGCAGTCGCTTAACCAACTGAGCCACCCAGGCGTCCCTATAATGGGATTTTTAAGAAGAGAACAGGATGAAGGGAGAAGGAAGAACCAAGAGGATAACTCCGTTGTAGGCCTAGAGAATAAGCAGTCTGGAGTGGAGTAGGCAACTGGGGAGCTCTGGAGAGAGATTATCAGGAAAAAAGGGAATTGATATGTTTTTGAAATCCTTGAGCATTTGAAAATAATATAATAAATATATGAGATTTCTATCTGGACATTTGGCTATAATAAAAAAAATCAGAAAATTAATCCAAAAATTAGCAATTATTTAATCCAAGTAGAGAGGGAATTTTGTATAGAAGAGTGAATAAAATCTTAATAAATGATTTAGTTCGATAATTAAGTACAGAATAACAGTAATTTAAGGACTGATTAAGTTGGACAAAATTAAGATAAAAAATGCACCATAAGGATAGAGGGGTAGGAAGCAGATTTAGGGGACAGTTTTGAGTATGTTAAATATTGATCTACTATAATTGAAAATAAATAATTTCTAAAATTGATAAAGAAATAGCAATATAAGCATTTCATTGAAAAATATGGATGAAAATATCAGAAGAAGCAAATGAAATAATTAAAAGTGTTTGATATTGAAACTAGGGAGTGTTGAGTGCGAAGGAAAGGAACTTGTCTTAGTTGGGATAAGCTATTATAATAGAATATCATAAACTAGGGGGCTTACACACTAAAGGCATTTATTTGTCACAGTTCTGGAGGCTAAGAGATCCAAGATGAAGGCATTGGCAGATTTGGTGTTTGTTAAGTCCTGCTTTCTAGTAGATGAAGCTGTCTAATTGTGTCTTCAGTAGGCAGTAGGAAGAAGGGAGTCTTCAAAGTGTCTCGTAAAAGGGCTCTACCCTCATGAGCTAATGACCTTTCAAAAGACCCCACCCCCTAATTCATCACAGGGCAGTTAGGATTCAACATGTCATTGAGAGAGAGGGCACAAAACAGTCTGTGATGGAACTGCTCTTTTGTTGTAAGCTTATTGCAAATATTTTGGCTCGAAAATTATATATATCCATTACTTTAAAATTTGATAAAAATAAAATAAAAATAGATCTGTTGAGGATCAGTACTGGGCTGAAGAACCTGATAATAAAGATTATGAAATATTGGAACCATTTTTAAAAAGTCTAGAATTATATTCTTTGGTACTATTTAAATTAGAGCAAAATCTCAATATGGTTTGAACAAAGCTCTATACAGCTATGGAAGCAGACTTTATTAAGGGTTCTGTGACCCCTGCCTCAGTTGGCTATGCTGGGTCAGTGTTCCTGCCTTGCACTCATTCAGTCTAGGACCTTAGACAAGTGATCCAAACTATCAAAGTAGACTCTTTAATTGACCCCTGTGAAGCTTCCCTTGCCTCCTCTTGGTGTTCTTTATCTGGGGGTCTGACTTAGCATACTCTAATCAGGTTATCTGATCCACGTGATTTTATCCTAGCCAGGAGAAGGGAAGGTAGAGTAGCCAAGACAACATGTGCTAACTTGCCAGTACTCTGACAGCTGATGGAAGTGCTTGTGGCCAATTTTAAAGACAAATATTGATTTCTACCTCCAATGATTATAATAATTAATTACAGCTATCCTCCACTCCACTCCGTTCATCTCTTCCCTTATTCAACAAAGGCAGAAAAGTAGAGACAGTACATGGGCTTTTGAATCTGCTGAAGTTCAAACACTTACTAGCTGCATGACTTCTCTAGACTGAGCCATAAATCCTCAAGGCAACATAACTGATCAAATTAAATGAGGTATTTTATGTAAAATACCAGGATAAAATTATAACTGTTATCATTATTATTGATATTATTATCGTTCGTAGTAGCAGTAGATAATTGGTAATATTTTTATGTCAGGGCTTAAGGGGCAACTTGGCTTCTGGATATCTTCTTTTCATCTCAAGTTTTTTCTATTTGTCAGTTTATCATCATAGCACTCATCTTTCAATCTGTGAAAATAAACAATAACCAATTTATTTTTTAATAAAGATTTAATTAATTAGTTAATTTAAAGAGAGTGAGCAAAGGGAGCGGCAGAAGGAGTGGGAGAGAGACAATCCCAAGCAGACTCTGTGCTGATTGTGGAGCTCCATGAGAAGCATGATCCCGCAACCCAGAAATCATGACCTGAGCCAAAATCAAGAGCCACCCAGGTGTTCCCACAATAACCAACTTATTAATGACCTAAAAGATGACAAGTGATTCTCCCAAATGTTATTTTCAGAATGTCTCTATTTTATATTTGTCATGAAAACCTCCAGACAACTTTTTCTGCTACATTTCTATTGGTTTAGGATGAGAGGAGAAAGGAACTAGTTTAATGTGGACTCAGACTCATCAAATTCTTGGGGTGCCTGGGGGGCTCAGTCAATTAAGCATCTACCTTTGGTTCAGTTCATGATCCCAGGGTCCTGGGATCCAGCCCCATGTTGGGCTCCCTGCTCAACAGGGAGCTTCCTTCTCCCTTTTCCCACTGCTTATGATCTCTCTCTCTCTCTTCCCTCAAATAAATAAATAAAATCTTTAAGATAATTCATCAGATTCTTTCTGTGCAGCTAATACAAAGTTCTATCATATCCCATCCCTTAAATGCCTCCTCTGCTTCTGGGGGTTGCCTTGGAAAAGATGTTATTGAAAGCAGTTATTAACTGTGCCTTTCAAGGTTGTGGTTGATTTTTGTTGTTGTTGTTGTTGTTGTTGTTGTTTTGTAGTCCTGATTTGCTAGTTACCCCCTTCTCTCTGTGAGAAGTCATCCTCTTCATATGGAAATACACATGTAATTGCTTGCTTTGGCATGGGTCTACTATTGAATTAGAGCTTCCAATTCATCATGTCATAAATAACAATAGTCATCTTTGAGATTTTGATATTCTTTATTATTCCATAAAGATTTTAGTTGCAAGATGAAAATATTTCATGTTTGAGAATTTGGGTTTTTCTTTCTCCTGAACTTTTTCTTTCTCTTAACTATGTGTATAATCTTTTAAACTTCTATGTGTTAAAGCAGGTTCAAGGGAAGTAAGACACAATTATTTAAAATTTTACTTATGAAAGACCAGACTAACGTTTAATCTTTTACGATCTACAAATAGAAAACCTTGCATGAACAAATCCAAGAGAGATTACTTAGATGGTATATCTGATAGTTAATGTGAACACATACTCATTTATTTCCCAAATATTCGGAGCCTCTGATCATCTTTGAAACACTTCTAATTCCAGCTATAAAAGACATTTTATTACCACTTTCCAGCATCTACTTTTTTTCTGACTATGCATGAAAGATGTCTTTTGAGAAAAGTGACTTGAACTGACTTGAAAAGTCAGTTTTACAGAGATGATGACCATATGTTACATAACTCAGTTATTTTGGTATGTGAATTTGGATTGTCAGTAGGTCAGGAGTGGGCATTAGTGAGGAGAAAAGATTGGTTAGATAGGCCGAGATCGCTAGGTTTGATGTTGAATGCAGGTTCCATATAGCTCTGAAGACAGGGTAAAAGAGCTAAAACATATCAGCTGGCAACTGACGTTGGCTCTTTTAATACTCAAAATCGAAAATTTAGAATATATTGCTCCAAACGTGGTAAACTGAGCATTTGTCTGAATTGATGAGTGAGTGCAGGATTCGTACATTCATTTTATTTTCTCAATGAATTGGTTTTGTGAGAAACCAGTGACACTTGTTTATTTCTATTTAATGAGTATCTCTAGGTAGTTAGTACTGAGTATCTAGTAGGTAGGTAGTAATGAGTTACTACTGAGTATCTAGGTAGGTAGTAATGAGTATCTCTAGGTAGTTAGTACTCTTCTATGCTCAGTGGCTTATGTTCAAGATTTTTTCCTCTTTTCTTCATTTGGGATGATAAAACATATAAATATGGAAATAAAATAATAATCCAAGATCAAAATGATAAGTGCTAATTGACTGATAGAGATAAAAAGTACTTTCAGGAGAGCGATCAGAGGAAGGAGAAATAATTTAAGTCTGGGATAGCCAGTTATACCTTCACAGAAAGATTGGCATCTGACTTGGACTTTGGCTTAGAATTTTGATGAGTAGAAAGAAGGGGAAAATATATTTTCTGAGAAGGAAAATGTAAGTAGAACAAACTGGCTGAAGGGAGCGGATTTATTTAAAGGAATAGTAGAAGATAAGGTTTATGGCTAGGATGGGTCTTAAGTGCTAAATTGAAGAGCTGAACATTTTGGGAGAATGCAAGTTATTATACTGAGGATGACGTCAAGTAACCATAGCGAGAAGTCTAAGAGGGGCTGGGGAATCTCAAAGAAGAGATGTATTGGGGTGTTCTTTTTGGTCATTTAGTATTGGGTTTTATGTGAGGTCCTGATCTTAGCAGTGGGAGGGAATAAGAGGTTTCTAAGTAAGAGCCCTGCCCAGGCTTTTAGAGCAGGGAGGGAGTGAAAAAGGAGGATTTTTCAGGATATTGAGCTTAGTTAACCAGGGAAATGATGGAAGTAAGGAAGCTGAGTAAGTTACTAGGGAGAAGAAAATTTGTTCTTAGCTTTATGAATCTATGGTGAAAGTGAGTCTTTCAAGGGGTTGATTGGCATTGAAGACATGACATTAGAGCTTAGAATAGACTACACTACCAATATTAGATAAAGCCAAAGCCATCTCCAAGGGGAAAAGCATTTTCAGGATTTGGATGAATAATATTTTAAACAATGTAGATTATATCATGTTTAAATGCCTGAATGGCTTCTCTCTACACTTGTCATACATTTCCAACCCGTAATGTCGTTGGCATCTTTGCTCTCTGCCCCTGCCTCCTTTCTCACCACACCAACTTTTGCTCTCTGCTCTCCAGTAACGTTGACCTCCCTTTTCTTTCTTGAACATGCCAACTCTTTTTATCTCAGAGCCTTCTCATACTACTTGTTCCATTCTTCCTCCTGCCCTTCTCATGGCTCTCTTCCTCTTCTTTCAAGATTCAGTTGAAGGAAAAAAAAAAAAGATTCAGTTGAAGGGCCACCTCTTTAGAGGTATCTTCCTTGGGATGCCTGGGTGGCTCAGTCGTTAAGCATTTCCTTTGGCTCAGGTCTTTGAGTCCTGGTATCGAGCCCCGCATCAGGCTCCTAGCTTGTTGGGAAGCCCGCTTCTCCCTTTCTCACTCCCCCTGCTTGTGCTCCCTCTCTCACTGTGTTTCTCTTTGTCAAATAAATAAATAAAATCTTAAAAAAATATATCCTTCTTGGACCCTTTACTAAGGTAATGAATTCCTTCTCCATCTAACCCCCTTCCTGTCTTCACAGTTAGTCTTCGTCATATCACCATGTTTATTTTTTATAGTACTGACCAGAGTCTGAAACTATCAGAGAGCTGCAGAATCGCAAAGATTATTAGGTGAAAAGACTGAAAATTCTTGTGCTTGAATTGAGAGACACGTGTATACTCAAATCAGTAATATGAAATAGAATATGAAAAGTGACTCAGTAGGAATACTGTTAATTGGTGGCAGGAAGGAGGTAGTGGGGATTTAGATGGGTACATGGGAAGGATTTTTATTCCTTGTCCTAGGTGGTATTCACTTTAAAATAATTCATTCAAAATAAAGCATCTGGTTTATATTATTTTCTGTATCTTTGTATAATTATACAATAAAAAAATTATTACAAGTGATTGGGAAAACAAATACAATGCTATAGCCATTGGAAGGAAGGAATGTGCTTCCAGCTGTGGTGGTTGGAAAGAGGTCCTGGAGGGAGTGAGGTTTGGGCTGCAATGAATTTTGTGGGATGAATGGAATTCTTTAAGGTGAGATATGAGAGAGGCTTCTTGGTAGGGATAAAGGAATAAACAAAATCTCAGAAATGGGAAAAGCTGGAGTGTGTTTAGGGAACTGCAGCAGCTTAAATATTGTTCCTTGCGATTGACTTTGATAGAAGGGGGGGAAGCAAGAGTTGGAAAGATGGATGGGGAGCATGGGGGAACATAAGGGACAATTTGTGGTAAGTACTGAATGTTCCTGACTCACAGTAGTCATATCATAAATATTTTTGAATAAATAAATTCTTTATTAAATGGTATACAGTTGGTTTAGTGAGTAGGTTGATCTGAGTTTCTCTCGTGAGCAGAGAGAGTTGTTATATATTTCAGAGCACCACTGATGCATAGGAAGCAGCTGCAGAAAAGAGAAAGGAAGAAATTTAAAATCAATGAACAGTTGCTTATGCAAAGGACAGTAAAAACTGGGAGCTTTCAAAGACAGGATAAGTGTTACACGTGAATTTCATTTATAAAACTTTTCTTAAATTTTGAAATGTTTATATGTTTCATTATAAATCAGGAAGTGAGATAATTTAGAAATAAAGAAGTAAATCAGTGAATATTGAAATGAGAGCCATGTGGGTGAATGGAAGAAGAAAGGTTTTGGTTAAAAATTGGATGGAATAAATTTGAAGTGAAAAATTGAGTGAAATGGGAATTAGTGAGTGAGTGGTTGAGTAAGAAGAGTGCACACCTCCAGTATGGAAAAGGAAAATACATTTGAATTAGACAGACTGGATATTGAATCTTCATCATCCAATGTCTCGGGCCAGACACTTAACATTATTGAACCTCAGATTACATTCAGGTCATAAAGTTGTTGCATTTAATGAAACATTGGATATAAAGTATCTGACATTATAAATGGACCCTTGTAGTTTTCAATAAATAATGGCAAACTTCCACCATTTCTTCCACTTTCCCTTCTTCCCTCCCCTTAATATCATAGCTGCTGAGTTTCCACACTAAAGTTCTGTTAGTAAAATGAAGAACATTTTGATTCACAAAGTCAGATAGAATTTACTTCCTGGGTATCCGCCCTGGTGCCTGGATGCCTTTTCATGTTTGATCTGAGTAAAGACCAAATTCCATCTGGAGTTTATAAAACATCTTTCACTTGTCATTTCCAAACAGATTTTCTGCATGTGTCTACTAGATGATTTGAAAGCTGTAAAGAGGAATAAAATGGTGTGAATGGATTTCCAGGTAGTATGTAGAGTTCCCCATTGCAATGAACAGTTTTTTTGTTATTAAAATCACCAAAGCTTGTAATCAAAATTACCAAATAGACTTTCGATAAAGAAGGAACAATATGCTTTTTAGCAACATACTCTATTTTCTCACTGTTACTGACAGGATAAACTCAACATTCTTAGTACGACAGTTATGTTCGTTCCTTTCTGATTAAAGCTTTTGTTTCACCCTTATACATTTTTTCAACTTTATTATTTGCAAACCGTGTTTCATCTTCTCATCTAAGTTTCACAGCTTCCAATTAACCAGGTATTAAGTAGTGAAGGTACTTATTCAAACTTGGTCTCTGTGATTCAACGTTCTTGTTTTCTTTGCACAACAGAATGCCTTTTTTCACTGTACTAAGCAGGAACAATTCAACCATAGCCTCTGTCCTAATGGTGCTCAAAATCTTATTGGGAAGACAGACTCTGAATAAGGAATGTTAATAATGCCCGGGTTCTCTACTAGATGTTTTTTTCTAATAAACTCTCTGTACCTTCCCGTATCTGTGCTTTTGTTCACAATATTCCCTCTGCCTAGAGCAGTGTTTTTCTTCCCTATTGTTCTATTTCTTTCATGGCTCAAATGATGCCTTTTCAGTAAAGCCTTTCATGATGCTTCCAGTTGGAATTTCAGTTCCTTTCCCTGTACTCCTAAAGTATTATGGACCTTTATTATAGCATAGTATCCAAGGTTGTTCTATTAGAGTTAATTATCATGACAGGCAGTAATTTGTTCTTCTAAATATCCATTTTTTAAAAGATTTTATTTACTTGACAGAGAGAAACACATAGAGAGGGAACGCAAGCAGGGGGAGTGAGAGAGGGAGAAGCAGGCTTCCCGCTGAGCAGGAAACCTGATGCGGGGCTTAATCCTGGGTCTCTGGGATCATGACCTGAGCCGAAGGTAGTCGCTTAACCAACTTAGCCACCCAGGCCCCCGATAAACATCCATTTTTTTAAAAAAAAGATTTTATTTATTTATTTGACAGAGAGAGAGAGAGAGAGAGAGAGAGAGAGAGAGAGAGAGAGAGAACACAAGCAGGGGGAGTGGGAGAGGGAGAAGTGAGCTTCCTGCTGAGTAGGGAGCCTGATGCAGGGCTCGAGCCCAGGACTCTGGGATCATAACCGGAACTGAAGGCAGATGCTTAAGTACTGAGTGATCCAGGTGTCCTCCATTTTCTTTAATAATATATAGAACTAATTTTTAGCCAGGTTCATGACTTGCTGAAATCAAGCAATATTCTCAGCTAATATTCTCAAATAGAAATGGCCCTCTGGTGGTTATTGGGATGTTAAGTGGGAGTGTTCTGTCATGTGCATTAAAGGAGTCCTTAATGGGAGGGTGCTTGTCCCTCATCCCTTCCTGCTGACTTCAGTGTAGGTCATCTCTGGAAATCAGACAGCTGTGTTGGGCCGTCAGTTAGGAGCTGTATGCTGAGAAACAAGAAGGAACAATAGAACAGCTTAGGTCCAAGATAATTCTAACTATCTTACTACTCCTGATCTATAGCTAGACTTCTTTCACGTGCGAGAGAAACTTCTATTTATTTAATTCATTGTTAGTTTAGGATTTCTGTTATTTGAAACTGAATATGATTCTACTTGGTATAATTTTTATTATTCCTAGACAGCCTCTCTTCTCTATCCCAACCTACGTTCCTCTCCCTGTTATGTTCAAGAACTGAGATTAGGAGCTATGTTTCATTCATTTCTCACATTTGAATGGAACTATGTCAGAGGGTTAGACGTTCATTCATTTATTCAATACATTACTATATGTCAGGCACTGTACTAAGCAGGAACAATTCAACCATAGCCTCTGTCCTAATAGTGCTCAAAATCTTATTGGGAAGACAGACTCTGAATAAGGAATGTTAATATTGAATCTCAACATTTGCTCCACATTATTTTTATCCTGGGAAATTTTAAAAACTACTGAGAACCCTGTCACTCCTTTACCTCCTTTCTGTTAAACCAGGATCTCAGGTAATGGGGTCTGGACATCTATGTTTTAGGAGTTTACCAGCTGATTTAATGTACATTGAAGGTAAGAGCTGTTGAATTAAACCAACAGGAAAGCATAGTAATGATTTTAACCTAATTACTAATAACTACCATGTAGAACTGTATCGGTTTCCTGTCATTGCCATAATGAATTACCAACAGACTTGGGCATTGGTTCTTTCAGGGACTTAAAACAACAGAAAAATTTTCCCTACAGTTTTGGTGGCTAGGCTTCTGAAATGGTATAAGCAGAGCCACATTGCCTCTGGAGGCCCCAAGATGGAATCCTCCCTTGCTTCTAGCTTCTGGTGGCTGAGGGGGTCCCTGTATATCTTCGACTTGTGGCCACCCTATCTTCATATCTGTCTATCAATGTCTTCTTTCTCTTAATGCGACACATGTCATTGGCCTAGGGGTCACCCAGATAATCCCGGATGGTTTCCTCATTTCAAGTTCCTTAACGTAAATCTGCAAAGACCTTTTTTTTTTTTTTTAAATGAGATAGCACACAAAGATTTTAGGAATTAGGGAAAGGTCATATTTTTTGAGAGACAACCTTTCAACCCACTGCAAGAATCTGCTGTGTACCAGGCACTGAAATAGCTTTCATGTGTTTGTTCATGTGTAATCCCAACACCAAATCCATGAGGTAACACTGTCCAAGTTTTACAGATGTCAAAATACAGACGACTTAACTTTGTTCTTTTGATACTCATTTTGGGTTCAATTTTTGGCTTTAAAAAATACATCTACTATTAAAAAGTCAGTGTTATTCATGGAAGTGTTATATAGTATGCTGGGTAAAAGATCAGCTTAGAAAAGTGTTTCTAGAATACTTCTGGTACTATTACACAGAGTGGGAAGTCTTGATGCATTTATTTTGGGGGGTGGGGGGATAGTTGTCAAGGCCAATGCTGGAGATGTTTATGAGATTAATTTTTTTAGTGACTAACATATTCTAGGTATTCCTCTTTTGAATAAACATACAGAAATATGTTTCTTTTCAATTTGTGATTGTTTTCTTTTCTGAAAAAGCAAATAAAAAGATGACTGCGCTTCTCTTATAGCTTGAGAGAATGCAAGAGCCTTCTTGTGGTTCCACAGTGTCTGGTCTCAACAATATTTAAGGCAGGCTGAAAAACATCTGTTTCGGTGCTTTAATTTCTTTTATTTTGATTTCTTATTAACAATAAAAACTGTTTACTTTGCATTGTATCCAGCCAAATATGTAGCTACTTGTGGATGTTGTATATTCTCGTTTTACTTTCCAAATTTTAATATCTAATAAAGATAGTTGATGTTTCAGGAAGAACAAGAGTTTTAGAGTGAGACAGGTCTTATATATATTTTAATCCTACTCCAGACACTTTCTAAAGAGGAGAAATAATACCTACCTTGTAGGGATGGTGTAAGAATTAAGTGAGATTTTGTACAAGAAAATACCTGGCACAGGTGATACTTAGAAAATGTTAATTACTCTACTTCTGTATTTACCTTTCTTTAAAGGGTTAATAATATTGACTAATTTTGAATTGCCAGTAGAGACCATTTTTTTGGTCCCTACATAAGGAGGTTTAATTTGCATTAAAATCTATGATTCAATTTAGAAAGTATGTTGATAGTAAGAAAAAGTAATTAAGAAATATTTATTATTAAATATGAAGATGACTATCAAAATTATTTTTATATGATCTCAAGGAACTCCATTGATTATTATGTAAATAATTCCTTTTTTATGTAAATAATTCTTTTTTTTATTGTTACTTAAATTTTTTTCCCAGTGTTCCAACATTCATTCCCCATTCCCCACACCCAGTGCTCCATGCAATAGGTGCCCTCTGTACCCACCACCAGACTCTCCCATCCCCCCACCCCCTCCCTCCAAGTCCCTCAGTTTGTTTCTGTGTCCAAAGTCTCTCTTGTTTCGTTTCTCTCCCTGAATTACCCTACTTCCCATTTACTTTCCTTCTCTTACTGTCCTCTACATTACCCCTTATGCACCGCAAGTAATATATAAATAATTCTTCTACATTTGTGATAATGGTGAGATCTATGAACCTTTAACCCAAGCATCTGTCTGCAGGTAAAAAAAACCTAAAAGAAATATGCTATTTTATTAAGTTCACAAATTCAACACTTTAGAAAACCTTTGTCTCTTAGAAAATTTTACATATTTAGATGTACACAATAGATGATCTGGCTTATTATTTCAGAAGAAAATCAGAAAGGGTAGCAACTAATTAAGAAAGAGTCATTAAAATCATAAACACCCTCACATACCCAAGAGCATCTGAAAGAAGGAAAATAAAAGCTTGGTACCTAATTAAAACTCATACTCTTTAATTATGTTTCAAACAGTACATAATTAAAATATGCATATATTTAGTTTTCTGTTTTCTTAAAGTAAAATGTGTTTTGAATAGGAAGTAAATAAAAATTTCTTGAGCTGTTTTAACTAAAGAGACTCCTCCAAGTCTAAAATATTTTAGTGGGACGCTTAGGTAAGTATGCACACTATATTTTCTTTATCTAGTCATCTGTTGATGGACATCTGGGCTCTTTCCATAGTTTGGCTATTGTGAACATTGCTGCTATAAACTTTGGAGTGCATGTGCCCTTTGGGGTAAATACCTAGTAGTATAATTGCTGGGTCATAGGGTAGCCCTATTTTTAACTTCTTGAGTTACCTCTATGCTGTTTTCTTGAGTGGCTTTACCAGCTTGTATTCCTACCAACAATGTTAGAGCGTTCCCCTTTTTCTGCATCCTTTTCAATAGTTGTTGTTTCCTGACTTGTTTAGCCATTCTGACTGGTGAGCACACTTTTTTTTCTTTTCCTCAGGTTATTGGTGCTCTGTGACCACTCCAGGTCTTCTTCTGACTATGAGAAATGATTTACTAAGCCAGAGATTTTATTTTTTATTTTTAAGACTTTATTTATTTGAGCGAGAGAGAGTATGAGTGGGGAAGGCGCAGAGGGACAAGCAGATTCCCTACTGAGTGAGGAGCCCACAGTTCAGTCCGAGGACCAGGAGATCGTGACCCGAGTTGCAGTCAGACACTTAATTGATTGAGCTACATCCAGACATCCCTAAGTCAGAAAGCTTTAACCTAATACTTTAGGGGTCTCTTTGAAAGGCAAAGGTGGGTGCTGATAGAGTTGGGTTTCTGGTTTATCAATCTGCTCCAATCAAAATAGCTTGGTTGTTGTCTACTTTACTTCCTGTGGCTCCTTGTAAGATTTTGTTTAAAGAAAGATTTTAGCTGTTAAAGAGAAGGTTTTAAACTTTATTAATAAGACTGCAACTTGCACTGTGAAAACTTTTTGATAGATAGAAAAATTAAAAGAATAATACAGTGAACATCCATATGTCCTCCTTCAAGATTCAACAACAAACATTTTAGGGTCCTTGCAGAATCACTTCAGAGAAAATTGTACACCTAAACAGTTCACTGTATTTTCCCACCTAGTCAAAATGCTATTTTTGCACCTAGAAAATCCATAATTCTCCTATCTATGCTTAGTACACATTAAAACTTTCTATGCTTAGTACATATTAAAACTTTCCCAGCTATTCCCAAATGGCTACTATAAAAGTTTTTGTTGTTGTTGTTGTTAAAGATTTTATTTATTTATTTGAGATAGAGTGAGAGAGAATGAGCATGATCTTGGTGGGGGTGGGGGAAGGGCAGAGGGAGAGGAATAAGCAGATTCCCTGCTGAGCAGGGAGTCTGATGTGGGATTCAATCCCAGGCCCCAGGATCATGACTTGAGCCAAAGGCAGATGCTTAATCACTTAAGTCACCCAGGTGCCCCCAGAACTGGCTACTTTGCATGTGAAATCAACCAAATTCCACATCAAATTTTGGGTTATGTCCCAAGGGCATACCCTTGCCACACAAAATTTTATTTTTCATGACACTGAATTATTGAAGAGACTAGATCAGTTGCCTGGAAAGTAGAATGTTTGCATTTGGGTTTTTCTGTCCCCTATTGTGTCCTTTAACTTGTTTCTTTACTCCCTGTATTTCCTATAATGGTAGATTAGGTCCAAAGGCTCCATTAGGTTCAAGCAATCATTTTTGGCAGAGTTCTTCCCAAGTATACTGATCATATCAGGAGGTATAAAATGTCACTATTACTGACCCTACATTTGATTACTTGTTTAAAGTGGTAATCACAAGATCTCCTATTGTAAAGTAGGTTTTCCATTTTGCGATTATTAGCTAATCTGAAGTGAGAAACTTCAATACAATGTGAATTTTCTGCTCCGCATCAACTCTCCATGTAATGGTTTTAGTTTCCATTGATGATACTTGACTGAATGATTTCCTCTAATTATATTTTAAAACTATCATTCCATCTGTATTTATTACACATTTTTCTTCCGTAAAAAAGCATTTTCATTCATTAATGACAATGAATTATAGTTCGTCTTTAAAAAGTAATCTTTCCCTCCAGTCACCAGTTTTCAGAGTAAAGAGAATAAAAGTTACTTCGGATGGAAGCAAGAGATTTTCTTTTTTCCTCCCTTTGTCCCCTTTTTTTTTTCTTCTCACTTTTTCACTTTTTAAGTCTATATCATATTGTTCTTAGAGATTTTTATTTATTCAATATATTACAATTAACTACAGTTACTGATTTTGATGGAAAAATTACCCTAAATGTGGTCATTGAGAATAGCCTTACACTGGTTCTTATGTCCACTTGATATGTTCCTATTAGTCTGAGTTCTTCCTTGCTTTCTGACACAATGGTAGTCCATGTTCAACTTGTACTTTCCTTGAGCCATACCTGGAATAAGCCATTTCTCCAAGAAGAACTCGTCTCCTCTCAATTTTTAGAAACTGTATATTAAAAAAACAAAACAAAACAAAACAAAACAAAAAAACCCAAACCAAACCAAACAAAATAATAAAAACCCCAAACCAAAAAAAAAAACCATATATAGATGATGTTATACAGTCGTAGTCTTTTGTATCTGAAGCAGCATAGGCTTCATTAGTATGTGCCCAGTGCAGTCACATAGGGCCCCATGTTCAGAAAAGCTTTGTGCTTATGGTTGGCTCTGTGGTTGCTATCTTAAAACTCTTAATAATTCTATCTTTGAATATGTGTTTTGTAAATGATGTCAATGCAACCATTGAGTATGCCCTGGGGTTTGGAGCCCTGGGTGATGCAAAATCTCACTCTCTGCCCCCCTCTCTGGAATGAAAACTTTGCGGCCCACTCTGGGGTCCCTGTCATCCTGCTCTCAGATCCTTCCTCCCAGTGCCCTTGTGCAACACCCATGTTGTCCTTTGCTCAAAGCAGGGGCTCTGGTGTAGACACATAGTGTGTCATGGCCTGGTTTGCTTGCCTTGCAACATCTTGTGGTAGGAGATAGGGGCCATTCTTCCTTCCAGCACCATAATTTGTGTGTGGCTGTCATCTCAAGGCTTCATTTACACAGGAATAAGCCTCTCACTCATTCCTAATCTAGGTACCAAGCATGTCCTGATGTGGAGGATGAAAGATCCTCGGGGTAGCAGACTGTTGGGAAGTGTAACAGCCTGACTTCCTTGGACCCTGCCTCTAGGTGGTGCATAGTGCATCAATTCAGGGACTTTCTTGAGAACCGTTAGTACTTGAACTTAAATTTACCAAAAAAATAAAAAAATAATCACACTTAGGGGCACCTGGGTGGTTCAGTTGGTTAAGCAACTGCCTTCAGCTCAGGTCATGATCCCAGAGTCCAGGGATCAAGCCCCACATCGGGCTCCCTGCTCGGCAGGAAGCCTGCTTCTCCCTCTCTCACTCCCCCTGCTTGTGTTCCCTCTCTGGCTGTGTTTCTCTCTGTCAAATAAATAAAATCTTAAAAAAAAAAATCACACTTAGAGACTAGAATGAGAGTTCACTGCAGGAAATATTTGCAGTCAGTGGGAAAGTTTATGTATGCTTGAAAAAGTTTATTCATTACTGAACAATGTTTTAATGATGGGATTTAAAATGCTTTTGCCGCAAATCAACTAATATAAATTATAGCTTATTACAGATCACATGTGTGCAAAAGGAGGAAGGACACATATGGGAAATTTTTATGGTGGAATTGCTTGTGAGGGGAGAAGAACATACACATAAAAATTTATATATCAGGGCACCTGGGTGGCTCAGTTGGTTAAGCGACTGCCTTCGGTTCAGGTCATGATCCTGGAGACCCGGGATCGAGCCCCACATCGGGCTCCCTGCTCAGCGGGAAGCCTGCTTCTCCCTCTCTCACTCCCCCTGCTTGTGTTCCCTCTCTAGCAGTGTTTCTCTCTGTCAAGTAAATAAAATCTTAAAAAAAAAAAATAAATTTACATATAATGTATTCAGATAACAGCTGGTCTAAACCCCTCATTTAAAAAATGAGGAAACCACCTAGATGAATTATAAGATACACCAAATAAGGAGAGCTAAAGCTAGGCTCCCAGACTCCTCTCCCAATCTTGTTGTTTCTAGTTTATTCTACTGCCTATGGCAACATAAGATAGAGTGTAAGAAAAGCCAACTGGAAAAAAAAAAAAAGAAAGAAAAGCCAATTGAGTGGTGCAGATTGCCAGGTAGCTCTGTAGTGATTCATAGGATGAAGTAATCACTATAGGTTGGAGAAGCTGCAAAGAATTTTGCTGCCTGCTGAGGGCTTGAGTTGGATCAGTTAAACCCCTCCCCATATACTCTTGATTGCCACTTATTCTGGTCAAGTTTTTTCCATAATTCTTGGTTTCTGACTTGTAATTTATGTATTTATTTTTTTTTTAAAGATTTATTTTTTTAGAGAGAGAGCATGCGGGGAGAGGCAACAGGAGAGGGAGAGAGAGAATCTCAAGCAGATTCCCACTAAGCACAGAGCCCAGTGTGGGCTTTCTTCTCAGGATCCCGAAATCATGACCTGACCCGAAATCAGGAATTGGATGTTTAACAGACTGAGCCACCCAGGCACCCGTAATTTATTTATTTATTAAATTTGTTCTTTAACGTCTGTCTCCTCTGACTTCACAAGAATGTAAGTTCCAAAAGAGCAGGTATTTTTTTCTGTCATTTCCCTGATGTGTTCCCAGGGCCTAAAATTCTGTCTGATACATGGTGGGAGCTTAATGAGTATTCACTGAATGAATAAATCAATGAGTGAGCAAGTAAGGAAAATAATCTCTTAAATTTAAGAATTTATTTATGTTGGAAAGTAATGAGAGACAAGAGAGGCAGAAGAGATTGAAACTGGAATTAGGGGTGCCTGGGTGGCTCAGTTGGTTAAGCGACTGCCTTCAGCTCAGGTCATGATCCCGGAGACCCGGGATCGAGTCCCTCATCGGGCTCCCTGCTCGGCAGGAAGCCTGCTTCTCCCTCTCTCACTCCCCCTGCTTGTGTTCTCTCTTTGGCTATGTTTCTCTCTGTCAAATAAATAAAATCCTTAAAAAAAAAAAAAAAAAGAAACTGGAATTAGAAGAACTTTAAAATATAAGGAAAAGAACTGGAGCTTGTCCTATCATGAAGTCATGATTTTGCCACTGACTCCATGGACAGGTATGGATTTCCATTTATTAAATTATGGTCTGTTTATTTTTATTATAACAAATACTTTTGAGGTTCCAGGTGATGTGGATGTTTGTTTTACTCACAAGATAGACTGAAAATATTATTTTGCTACACTGAAGTGTATGCACTTCAGGAATGGTGGAGAAATCTCTGGAAAATAAGTTTTATTTTGATTCTGTAGATGTTCATGCATCCATTTATAAATGGGAATTTTGTACTTTGAATTAACATGTACTTATGCAAACTACTAAATAAGTCCTGATGTTACTTGTAATGTATTCTTGCCCTCAGCAAATGTTTTCATGTTTCAGTAGGTCTCAGTCAATTTGAGTTAGAAGTTGCCAAAACTTTCAAAAAGACTGCCATATGTAGCAATTCATATTTTAATTTTTTGTCTTAGTAAAGATTGTTCTCTATTGCATTTAGTTGCAGAAGGCCTTTAGTTTTATTATGTGATAAAAGAGTCAACAGGCAAATGCAAATGCACTGGGAGCATTTGGATAATTATCATTATTTGACTTTAACCCCATAATCTTTTCTTCCCCCCATCTGGAAAACAGTTAATATCCCTCTTTTAATTTAAACATATTTAGAGGATCATTTATATTAATAAATTGCAAAAGTTTTTTGGCTGATCTTGCATAAAACACAGATGCCAGAGGGATATACATTTTTAAATAACCAATTCTGATTTTTTCCCCCTGAGACTTCTAAAACAATTATTACCAATATGAAGAAGAAAGACCCATTGAAATTACCAGTGGGTGAGGTATACTTTAAGAACTAAAAGGAAAACTTACATTAGAATATTATATTATAAATGATAAAAGATAAAATTAACAAAATTGACCAGCATGATAAGTCAAACCTAATAAAGAAGAGCCTTCACAGACAAAAATAAACAACCACCTCTTTCCACACAATGAAAAACAGCTACAAACTTCTGGTTAAGTTCAAAAATGAAGAGAGAGAACCCACAACCCTCTTCTCTCGCCGTTCACATATACACACCAGGGAAGAAACCATTTGACATGATTTCTCTGAGCACAGGTTAGTTATGTTTTTCTAGAATTTTATATACATGGGATAATACTGTATATACTTTTTTTGTGTCTAGATTTTCACTCAGCCTATGCTTTGGAGATTTATTCATGTTGTTGTGTCGATCAATGACCTGTTCCGTTCTATTGCTGAGTAGATGTTCCATGGTGCCATCTATCAAAGTTTGTGTGTCCATGTACTCGGTGATGGCTCTCATTAACAAAACTACTACAAAGTTTTTTTGTACAGGGCCCTTGGTGGGCATATATTTTAATTTCTCTCCCTCTTTTTTTTTTTTAAAGATTTTATTTATTTGATAGCGAGAAACACAGCGAGAGAGGGAACACAAGCAGGGGGAGTGAGAGAGGGAGAAGCAGGCCACCTGCTGAGCAGGGAGCCCGATGCGGGACTCGATTCCGGGTCTCCGGGATCATGACCTGAGCCGAAGGCAGTTGCCCAACCAACCTGAGACACCCAGGTGCCCCTAATTTCTCTTGAATAAATACCTAGCAGGGGATTTACAGAGTCTTAGGGTAGATTGATACTTAATGTTTTAACAAATGGCAACAAAGTTTCCCAAAGAAGTTGTGCTATTTTACATTCCCTCCACCAGTATTTGTGAGTTCCAGATGTTCCACAGCCTCTTCAATGTTTGCTTTCCCTTGAGCTGTTCTTGAGGGGGTGGTGGGGTGGTGGCGACTTACAGTACATCTAATCATTTCCCGATAACTGATGGTTTTGAGGCCTTTTTCATGTGCTTATTGGTTCTTTGTAAGTCTTTTGTGTGTAGTGTCTAAATGGTTTTGCATGTGAAACAGTAATGGATTTGGAAGAAAAATTAATTTGTAAATGTAAATTAATTCTAAAAAGCTCACTTTAATTAAAGAGCCCCCATTAATACTGACCTTACTGTCTTCCGGTTATGTACTTGATCCATATTTCTTCGTGTAAATTCCCAATGAAGTAAATATTATTACTTCCATGACTAACTTGGATTACTTAAATAACTAGAAACGTTAAGAAAAACATATTTATATGAGCTTAACATAATAAAATTGAGTCTCTACTTAAACAAATCCAATATAGGAAATATTTACTAGTATAATATATTTATTAAACATAAAAGAGCTTAAACTATTTGTTTTAGAATACTTTTATTTTCTAATTTTATTAATCTAGATTGGTTATTACTATTAATTATTAAATAATTGCAATTATTTTCTCCTGCACTTAATACAAATCACAAGATCACAGTTTATATTCTAAATTTTTGTTTTAAAGTATTTGTTATTCTTAAAGTATATTGTTATTCTGCTATTGTAAAAACCATATTTCTTATTGAAGGTCCTATTTAAAACCTTATAAGTATAGTTTTAAATATTTTTAAATATTTTTATATTGCCAATAATATTAAAAATAAAAATTCTCTTATAAAATTCTCTTATAAAATTATAATTAAATTATAATTTAATGTAAAAACATATAAATGATAAAGCAGAAGAAAATAAATTAAATGTACCAAAACTCAGGGGTAACATTAAATACTGAGTGAGCACAAGTAAACAAGAAAAATGGCTTTGAGTCCTTTAAAAACCTTTTAAGACAGTTATCCTTCCTCTCCAAAAAAAAAAATCCTTTCATGACTGAATCTAAAATGAAGAACTTTAACCTTAGTTGGGAATCAGTGACATAAAAACATTCTAGGACACGCTTTTATGAGGAGGCTACATTAGCCATGGAGAATGTTGCCTCAGCGTTGGCCCAGAAGATTCCTTTTTTAATCTTATTTATTTATTTATTTATTTATTTATTTATTTATTTATTTATTTATTTATTTAAAGATTTTATTTATTTATTTGACAGAGAGAAACACAGCCAGAGAGGGAACACAAGCAGGGGGAGTGAGAGAGGGAGAAGCAGGCTTCCTGCTGAGCAAGGAGCCTGATATGGGGTTCAATCCCGGGTCTCCAGGGTCATGACCTGAGCCGAAGGCAGTCGCTTAACCAACTGAGCCACCCAAGCGCCCCAGATTCCTTTTTAAAAAATAAATATATTATTTATTTGAGAGAGAGAGAGAGAGCATGCGTGAGAGCAAGGACACAGTGGGAGAGACAGAGTGAGAAGGAGAGAAACCCAAGCAGGACCTGCACTGAGTGTGGGGACTGAAGCAGGACTCCATCTCAGGACCCCAAGATCAGACCTGAGCCAAAATCAAGCGTTGAATATTAAACAACTTCACCGCCCAGGTGCTCTGAGGATCCCTTTTTAATAATACAATTCTCTAACCCCTTTTCCCTGGATAAAGCAGGTCCAATGGGAAAATCTGTCCAGTGAGCATTAAGCAAGTAATCAGTCAGAAAGCATTTTCTTTTATGTTCAGACCAACTTTTAATCTTCAATTCAAAACCTTTTACAAAGCCATTGCATAGACCCTTGTGGTTTAATATAAATATATCAAAGTAAAGTATTATAAATTTTTTCTAAACAGTACTGGGAGCACAGGGACAGGGAGTGTGTGAGCAGTCCAGATATGCTATTGACCTTCATTAGGGTCAGGATAGATGAATTCAGGTTCCCAAGACAGATTCCAGCTTTTCTGTGGTTCATTTAGCTTTTTATCTAATGTGAGTGAATATACTTTTTAGAAGTCCTTGGAACCAGAGTTCTACCTTTTTTATCTGCCTAATGATCTCAGGACAGTAAACTTGACATCATAGTTGAAACATTGACATAAACTCCAGATGTTTAACAGACTTTTATTTTTATGATTTCAAAAGCAAGTGCTAGCGGCCTTGTGAACTCAATTTCATATATGTAGTAGGTTTCTGAGACCAGAAGAACATATGGCTTGATCAATGTCCTATTACCTGAGAGAGTTGAATAACTGGAATTAGAACTCACGTATATTCACTCGTTCTTTCCAAAAGTCTATAAAGCCCTCGGTGTTAGCCTCTTCTAGGTGAACGTTTTTTGTGTGTAGTTTGTAAGGTTGGATAATTGTTTGCCAAACTGGAAAAATCCATTTCTCTGGATGAAACACCAAGGGATACGATCTTTTTTTTAAAGATTTCATTTATTTGACAGAGAGAAACACAGCCAGAGAGGGAACACAAGCAGGGGGAGTGAGAGAGGGAGAAGCAGGCCTCCTGCTGAGCAGGAAGCCCGATGTGGGACTCAATCCCGGGTCTGCGGGATCATGACCTGAGCCGAAGGCAGTCGCTTAATCAACTGAGCCACCCAGGTGCCCCGAAGGGATACAATTTTTATTATAGATATGGAGTACAAACTGTTTGTATTTTTTAACTAACCTAATTCTTTTTCTTTCACTTTTCTCAACTCAGATAATCATAAACAAGATTTTAACCATATATGTCAAGATAGACATTCATAACTTGTATAAGACACAGTGCAATTCAGTATTTAAGATTGTCCCATACTTTGAAGGGTATTTAGCGTCACTAGTTTCTACCCACCACCATACCATACCCTTTTCCCCCACTGTAGCATATATAGACTTCTAGGACAGCGTATCTAGCACTTCAGTGAATTTGTTTACTCATAAACTTATGGCTTCTACAGACCTCTACATTCTTTGAGAATGTGCACTATGTCTTTATTTTTCTATCAAGAAAAGCAAACACAGTTCTGGGGTCTTCAAGATATCTCGATATGTAAATATATTATATAAATATAGTATATATATACACACAATGTATAAGTATATATGTACTTTATATTTAGAGAAGTTATAGATTTATAGCAGAATTAAGCAGAAATTACAGAAGGTTCCTGTATACTCCCTGCCCCATATACATACAGCTTCTCCCACTATCCGCATCCCCCACCACAGTGGTACATTTACTATGGTTAGTGAACCAACATTGACGCATGATTATCACGTGTGTCCACAGTTTACATTATTACGATTTACTCTTTGGTGTCGTATATTCTACGGGTTGGACAAATGCATAATCCTATGTATCTACCACAAATGAAGCATTCAGAAGAGTTTCACTACCTTAAAAATTCTCTGTGCTCCACTTCTTCATCCCTTCCTCCTCTCAAAATTCTGGCAACCACCGATCTTTTTATTGTTTCCACAGTTTTGCAATATACACTTTTTGCATAATGTTCCAATGATCAATTGCTGCATTACAAACCATGCCAAAACTTAGTGACTTTTAACAACCATTTACTATTCTCCCTAACTTTACTGTGAGCTGCTTGAGTTTAGCTGGGCCATTCTTGCTGAATCTCAACCTTAGTGCTTGAGAATACATCTTGGAATGCTGTAAGGTGGCAACTGGCAAAACAGCCATCTGAAGATTCATTTGGGCTAATAGTCCAAGACAGGTTCTTTACCCACATGTCTGGAGCCTCAGCTGGAGTGACTGGAACAGGCCAAATATTTCTTTCAGTGTGGCCTCTCCACATGCCCAGCTCAGGCTTCCTCCCAGCATGGCAGGGTGGTTGGACTTCCTGCATGGCAGCTAGCTTCCCTCTGAGTGAGTGGACTATGAGAGAGGATACAGAAGCTGCCATTTCTCTTAAAGGCCAGGTCCCAAAGTGGTGCAGTATTACATGCATTGCATTCTATTGTTCATAATAGTCACAGGCCTAAGCCACATTTAAAGGGGTAGATAAATAAACCCTAGACTTCGTCTCTTGGTAGGGGAGTGACAAAGAATTTACAGCATCTTTAATCCACCATGGATGGATAACAGCTTTGAGTTATGTCTGGAAAGAGAAATTGATAATTATAACAGACAAACATAGGATTAGGCAAGGGTATTCTAGGCAAAGGAAACTGTGAAATTATATACAAGAGATGGAAAGTCTGCAATATTCCGGTTTTCCGCGGTGTAGTAGGTAGAAGGTAACTTGGTGAAGCATAATATAAGTTAAAGTCAGATAATGGCCGCATTTGGGGGGAGTTGTTTGTTTTTTGTTACTTTTTAAAAGATTGTTTTTAAACATTCCTTTGACAGAGACAGTGAGAGCATGAACATGAGGGAAGATCAGAAAAAGAGGGAGAAGCAGGCTCCCTCCTGAGTAGGGAACCTGTCAAAGACAATGATGATGGGCTCCATCCCAGGACACTGGGATCATGACCTAAGCCAAAGGAAGATGCTGAAACCAATCGAATGAGCCCTTCAGGCATCCCTAACGATAAAAGCAGTTTTGAATATCATAGTAAGGAGTTTCTACAAGAATCAACAGTCAGTAACCATAAAAGAATGTGTAGTTTAGCCATCCAACTTTTGTTAGATCTTGATGAGAGAAGAGCTTGTGCAGCAGTACATAGTTTTATAAGCAATTTTTCCATTAACCTCATAACCATAGCAAAGATGATGTGAGTAGGGTGGTAGAGCACATTATCACCTTCAAGTTTTTTCTCTCTCTTGTCTCATTACCCTAAACCAAATATCGAATGCCTCCCTCCTCTATGTTCCTGTGATATTTTCTTCAATTTCAGCACGATGGCCAGTCACAAGCACCTTGTATCATGCTTATTTCTGTAAGCTTTAGTTCCTAGATGAATTCCAGAGGGCCTTTCCTTATTTAGTGTCCCATCTTGTTGAATGGATGATATAGCTCAGTAAATTCAAATTAACATGTGAAAGCACAATTGCATCTTTTAGTTGGCTGGACAATTGATTCCTCTTATAATTCTCCTTGATACTTGAAATATGGATTTTGTTTAGCAAATCATATTTTATCTTTCCTCATTGTAGTTAAGTAGAAAGAAGAAATTAGGGCACCTGGGTGGCTCAGTGGGCTAATGCCACTGCTTTCAGCTCAGGTCAGGACCTCAGGGTCCTGGGATGAGGTCTGTGTCTGGCTGTCTGCTCAGCAGGGAGCCTGCTTCCTCCCGTCTCTGTGCCTGCCTACTTGCGATCTCTCTCTGTCAAATAAATAAATAAAATCTTCAAAAAAAGAAGAAATTAAAATAACAATTGCTTCTTTATCTTTAAAAAAAGTTTTCTTCTGTCTGAGGGCTGAAGTGCTTTTCCTACTCTGTTTCATTATACACCTATATTTTCTCCTTGTAAATGTCTTTATATACCCGTATTTTCTCCTTGTAAATGCCATTTTATGAAAGGATCAAGAGTGCTACATTGATGACAAAATCTACTTTAACGTAATAGACTTACATAAATGTTATGCTTAGTAAAACTGAGATATTTTATAAGTGGATGTTAGCTCATAATTTTGAGTAAAGTGCAGTATAAAATTAGATAATAAGAAGAGATGTATACAAAACTTATTAATTGATTTCTTGAACATGAGCCCCTACATATCTACTAAAACATTTGTCCTTTATACTATTCAAAATAAGAAAAGCAAATAAAATGATAGTTATTATGAATGACCTACAAAAAAACTCATGCAGGCACCTGGGTGGCTCAGTGGGTTAAGCCTCTTCCTTTGGCTCAGGTCATGATCTCAGGGTCCTGGGATGGAGGCCCGCATTGGGCTCTCTGCTCAGCGGGGAGCCTGCTTCCTCCTCTCTCTCCGCCTGCCTCTCTGCCTACTTGTGATCTCTCTCTCTCTGTCAAACAAATAAATAAAATCTTAAAAAAAAAACTCATTATGAACAACACAGCAAAGGATTCGTCTTCATTTTGACTGTATCTATTCTATAATATGTTAATATTCTTTTCCTTTAATGATTTAATAACTAAATTAATATTTTAATTAATTAATAATTTAATAACTAGATTAAATCTCATGTGGAATAATTGTGTTCACTCGGAAGCAGTTGCCAGCTCATATACCCAGAAATTAGTACTTAGCAGCTTAAAATCTTACTTTTTTCCTTTTATGTATGATTAAGGTATTCTCACTTAACCCTATTTCTCTCTAATCTGCTCATCTGTAAAGAAAAACAAAGCTGGAAATATATAATAATAATTATATAATAATTATATAATAATTTCAGACTTCAAACTATGTTACAAAGCTGTAATCATCAAGATACTATGGTACTGGCACAAAAGCAGACACATACATCTGTGGAACAGGACAGAAAACCCAGCAATGGACCCACACTGCATGGTCAACTAATCTTCAAAAAGTGGGAAGGACTCTCCAACAGAAAGAAAGACAGTCTCTTCAACAAATGGTGTTGGGAAAATTGAACAGCAACATACAGAAGAATGAAACTGGACCACTTTCTTGCACCATACCCTAAAATAAATTCAAAATGGATAAAAGAGTTAAATGCAAGACAGAAAACCATCAAAGTCCTAGAGAACACAGGCAGCAACTGCTTTGACCTTGACCATAGCAACTTTTTACTAGACAGGTCTCCAAAGGCAAGGGAAAGAAAAGCAAAAATGAACTATTAGGGCTTTATTAAGATAAAAATCTTCTTCAAAGGGTGCCTGGATGCCTCATTTGGTTAGGCATCTGCCTTCGGCTCAGGTCATGATCACAGGGTCCTGGGCTCTCAGCTCAGCGGGGGAGCCTGCTTCCCCTTCTCCCTCCGCCTGCCTCTCTGCCAACTTGTGCTTTCTCTCTGTCAAATAAATAAATAAGTAAAACCTTAAAAAAAACCCAACCACCCAAAACTTCACAGTAGGGGAAACAATCAACAAAACTAAAAGGCAGCTTATGGAATGGGAGAAGATAATTGCAAATGACATATCTGATAAGAGGTTAATACCCAAAATCTGTAAAAAACATATTAAACTCAACACCCCGAAATCACATAATCCAGTTAAAATGTGGGCAGAAGATATGAGCAGACATTTTTCCAAAGAAAACATCCAGATGGCCAACAGACACATGAAAAGATGCTCAGCATTACTCATCATCAGGGAAATACAAATTAAAATCACGATGAAATGCCACCTCACACCTGTCAGAGTGGCAAAAATTAACAGCACAAGAAACAACAGATGTTGGTGTGGATGTGGAGAATGGGGAACTCTCTTACACTGTTGGTGGGGATGCAAATTTGCACAGCCACTCTGGAGAACAACGTGGAGATTCCTCAAAAAGTTTAAAATAGAACCACCCCTTAATCCAGCAGTTGTACCACTAGATATTTACCCAAAGGATACAAAAACACTGATTCAAAGGAGTACATACACCCTAATGTTTACAGCAGATTTAAAAAAAATGGTATAATGGAGCTTGTACCTAAGTGTTAGTGTTTTATATGGAAACATTTCTCCAGGGGAGAGGTACAAATCAGCTTTTTATTTTTTATTTAATTTATTTATTTATTTTTGTTTTTTATTTTTTAAAAGATTTTATTTATTTGACAGAGAGAAATACAGCCAGAGAGGGGGAACACAAGCAGGGGGAGTGAGAGAGGGAGAAGCAGGCTTCCCGCCGAGCAGGGAGCCTGATGTGGGACTCGATCGCCGGTCTCCGGGATCATGACCTGAGCCGAAGACAGTCGCTTAACCAACTGAGCCACCCAGGTGGCCCCACAAATCAGCTTTTTAAACTGATGGAGCATAAAGAAGAGGTCAGCTGCCTGTGGGAGCTACTGCTTGGAATGCCAGCCAGCTGAAGGTAAGCCCTCTGGAAACGATGTTGTTCAAGCACTTGAATATTGCTTGCTTATCAAGATGAAAGATCAACCCTTAGACTCAAACTAAGGGGTGCAATGAAGAGGGAGGGATAGAAGCATTATCAACAATAGCTGAAGTATGGAAAGAGCCCAGATGTCCATCGACTGATGAATAGATAAAGAAGATATATGTGAGTGGAATATTACTCATCCATTAAAAAGAATGAAATCTTTCCATTTATAATGGCATAAGTGGAGCTAGAATGTATTATGTTAAGTGAAATAAGTCAGGGAAAGACAAAAATTATATGATTTCATTCATATGTGGAATTTATGATACAAAACAGATGGACATAAGGAAAGGTGAGAAAAAGAGAGGGAAGTAAACCATAAGAGACTCATAACTATGGGAACAAACTGAGGGTTGATGGCAGGAGGTGGGTGGGGGATAGGTTAGATGAGTGATGGATATTAAAGGCGGCCCTTGTGGTGAGCACTGGGTGTTGTATGTAAGTGATGAATCACTAAATTCTACTCCTGAAACCAATATTATACTATACATTAACTACTAGAATTTAAATAAAAATTTGAAAAAAAAGAGAGATTGCTATGATGGGCTGTCATGCTATATTTGAACATGATTTTGCAAATAGGTTTTGGGAATTCAAGTTAAAACTGAGAGAGTAGTTCAAGATATATTGTTTTTCAGTCAACCTCCAGGCTTCAAGAAAGACTTTAAGTATGTCTTCCTTGAATGTATTATTAGTTAAAAATGATTATATTCCTTCTGCATTTAAAAGTATATAGTCCCAGAGTTTTTGTCTTTGTTACTGTAATTCAGAATGCCTTGGGTTATAATAGGTTTAATTGAAATAAGACAAAATCTTGAACTCTTTGTTTGAATAAAAATTCAGTATGTATGGTATTTTTGTGACTTGTGTATATAGACAGGAAAGGGAATTCCAAAAGTGCTGTTCCAGCTTAAAAGAGAAACCTCACAACTATTTATACTTTTAGGAAACAAGGATGCTAATTTGGGTATTATTACAGTGCCGAATAATCATTGAAATGTTGAGAGACAATCAGAATTGAAAATCTGGAGTGCTAATAGGTTATGTGTCTCGGGGCAGAGCAATCATCTCTGAAGCCCAGGTGCCCTAAAGACCCCTTTGCACAAATAACACTTTGAAGGGCAGTTTCAATAACTTAACACAGAACAGATTACACTTTTCAACATGTAATTTTATAGGAGTACAAGATCAACACTTCTGTTGATGTTGTTTTCTTTTTAGCATTTTATCAGAACTATCTGTATGAGGTAGAAATATATATATATATTTTCTGCAGGTGTAGGCAGAGAAACATTTCATTCTTTCCATATTTCTGAAGTTTCTTACCAGCATTTTGGAGTACGTACAATGTCAAATATTAGCACTGTGGTACCATCACATAGCACCAAGAAGGCAGAGAAAAATTGGCCCAAGAATATTACAATTTAAAATGTCAAAAGGAAAAGGCATAGGGAATTTTTTACAAAGGGAATCATGACACATCTGATGTTTTTCATGAACAGTTATTTTTTTTTTAAGATTTTATTTATTTGACAGAGAGAAACGCAGCCAGAGAGGGAACACAAGTAGGGGGAATGAGAGAAGGAGAAGCAGGCTTCCCGCCGAGCAGGAAGCCCGATGTGGGACTTGATCCCAGGTCTCCGGGATCATGACCTGAGCCGAAAGCAGTCACTCAACCAACTGAGCCACCCAGGCGCCCCAGTTATTTTCTTTGTTGACTGTAATCAATGCTCCATCTTAAATCTGGATCTGTGGAGTCTCTCCTAAATATCTTATTGCAGCACAATACTCACCATCCCAGTAAGCATATTCATGATGCATCCTTTTAGGGCTGCATTGCTTGTAGCATCCCATAAGCAGTGCTTCTACACGTAAATGAACACTATCCTGTTTATTTTGTATTTCTTAATTCCCTACAAGGCTACCAGCTGATCTAAATTGGTTCTGATCCTCCATGCAGCATGACTTTCCAACGTTATTCTGTGTGGGGCTTGATAAATCAGGGATCACTTTAAATGGACAGGAATACAGTTGGGGGCTCCTTACAAGGAGTGAACATACCCATCCTTTGATGGCTAATGTGAAATTCCAAATCATTCTCTCAGTGGAGAGCAAGTTAGAAGAGTCCTGGTATTTCTCTGTTGTTTAAGGGTTGATTGGGTTCTTGACCTCTCCAATAGAGTAGGTAACTCCATAGGACGAGTATGTTGTTCTCTGAGATCATTTTGCCTCAGTTCTTTCACAAAGAGGATGAAACTCCCTTGTGGATCTTTGGAAGCTAAAGCATTGCAAAGTTTTTAAAAGTTCAAGTTTTGTAGAGAAACAAAGTTTTGATATAATCTGCAAACATCACAATTTCTTCATTTCTATTACAAAAAAAATCAGAGACAACAGTCACTAAGTAGAGGTCATACACTCTCCCTTTGTTTGGGGCTAAGTGGGAAACTACTATTCTACAAATACTAATTCTGTCCTCTATTGTGGCCAGAATATTTAGGAAAGAAAATATTCCCCTACAGAAGGAAGACTGTCACCTCAAGTGAAAGATGTTGTCATCACAGAGATTTCTTTTTCAGTGCTATATGCCATGGAGTACAGATCCAGCATTTAGAAACATTTTAGGAATGTGTTGTTGCTGTATCTTTACCATAGAAATGGAAAGAGTAGGAGTAACTAGGTGCATAGGTATATTTTGTGTGATACAGTTCTACACAATTCTTGAAAATAAGTTTTTTGTTCTTATACTTGATGCTCAATGATCAAATTAATAAGGCCAAATGGGATAGTACAGTAGTTAGAAGTTATTAGAGCACTCACTGAAACACCCTGTTATTTTTGGTTTTGGGAGAATTTGTAAATTGAAGCTTTGACACTAATAGGAAACAAGGATGCTAGAGGGGGTTGACAATCCTGCTTAGCCCCTTTATTGTGTGACAGTTCCCAAGTAAGGATGTATTTTTCAGGGAGAGAATAGTCAAATCAAAGGTAAGAACAATAGTTAGGATTTAGTTAGGATTTAAATTTTCTCTTTCTTTCTTTCTTTCTTTTTTTTAAAAAAATATTTTATTTATTTATTTGACACAAGGAGAGAGAGATCACAGGTAGGCAGAGAGGCAGTCAGAGAGAGAGGGGGAAGCAGGCTCCCTGCTGAGCAGAGAGCCTGATGTGGGACTTGATCCCTGAGCTGAAGGCAGAGGCTTTAACCCACTGAACCACCCAGGGCTCTCTTTCTTTCTTTCTTTCTTTCTTTCTTTCTTTCTTTCTTTCTTTCTTTCTTTCTTTCTTTCTTTCTTTCTTTCTTTCTTTCCTACACAGCAGAGAATACAAAGGTGATGTGATATATGAAAACAAAGGTAGGACTTGTTAGGGAAAAGTAAGTCAAAAGCATGATTTTTTTTTTTTTAGAGATTTTTATTTATTTGACAGAGAGAAACAGCCAGAGAGGGAACACAAGCAGAGGGACTGAGAGAGGGAGAAGCAGGCTTCCTGCCGAGCAGGGAGCCCCATGTGGGACTCGATCCCAGGTCTCCGACCTGAGCCGAAGGCAGTCTCTTAACCAACTGAGCCACCCAGGCTCCCATGACATTTTTTTAATGAATATGTAGGTTGAATGCTCCTTTCTTGGATAATGATAGTCTTATATAGATTAAGCTTGGAAGTTTGGAACAACTTTGTTACAAATATTGAATTTCTATTTAAGATTATTTAGGATTTTCAGGTTTCTGAAGATGCTCACACCTTAAAAAGAGCTTTATATTGTTTGTTATCATGGGTTTGGACTCAAATGAATAAAATGTAGTTGGTACATGTATCTAGAGAGAAAAAAGAAAATTAGTAACAAGAAACCTATTATCCTAGGAGGCTTGAATCTAAGACAGTAGTTCTTGATGCTGAACTATATATTAAGTCAGCAGGATGTGATGAACACCTTTCAGTGAAGTTCTAGTGATGTCCTCTACTAAACCGCCGTGTGAACTCAGTTATGTCTTGAGGTGATAGCATGTTTGTCCAGGGTCACTGGTGGAGATTCTTGTATTGTGAACAGAATCTGTTCATATGACTTATTCATGTTTTGCAATAATGAAGTACAACATTATCAAGTACTTAAATGATTTTCCCATGAGTGGTCTCTGGGAAAGGCATCAGAAGCACCATAGAGGATTCATTAATAATTTATGTGGGAAGGTCCTAGTCTTCTGTTTACCATAGATCTCACGCTCTTAAGAACTTTAAGCTGTGCATCTGATCAGTACGGTGTCTGCACAAACTTTGGTTAACTTATGTTTTCAGGATTTATTTTAATATTCTGCTACCCATGGATGTGGAGAATGAAGTCATGGATGAATCTAGGACTTCACATACTTCCTTTACAATCTGTCTTTAAGCTGTATCCCCAACAACTTTTTTTTTTTAAAGATTTTATTTATTTGACAGAGAGAAACACAGCCAGACAGGGAACACAAGCAGGGGGAGTAAGAAAGGGAGAAGCAGGCTTCCCGCTGAGCAGGGAGCCCCATGTGGGTCTCCAGGATCATGACCTGAGCCGAAGGCAGTTGCTTAACCAACTGAGCCACCCAGGCACCCCCACCCCCAACAAATTTTAATAGCAAGTAGTTCAACCTTGGGACAGGCCATTTAGAAGTGTCTTGCTGATAGTCATGATGTCAGCTCTCTCATATTGTAAAAATATATATGTAATAAGTAATTGGTTTCATGTGAACATTTAAAAATGTGAATAAACCAATTACTTTCAAAGGGAAAGGTAAGCCTACCTCGTTGTTGTTGTTGTTGTTGAATTCAATTTTATTTTTTTGATGTTCCAAGATTCATTTTTATGCCCCACACCCAGTGCTCCATGCAACACGTGCCTTCAGTACCCACCACTGGGTCTCTTTGTTTTTAGAGCTGTCTTACATGGAAAACCTGAAATATAGGGCAGATTTCATAATGCATTTGAACAATGCTGGAAAAATTTGGAGCGTACTAACCATGCTAAATACTCATAGCATTCCTTTTTTATTTGTATCTACACACATGAATTACGGAGCAAGACGAGGGAGTAAATTCTTTGTCTTGCTAAGTGGCTGTGAAGTGCCAAAGATAATCTATATGTAAAGGACACCTGAGCACATTAACTTTAAAAATCAATGCTCTAAAGATCATACACACACATACACAATTAAAGATTATATTATAATTTTATTATATATAAATATATTATATAATTATATAACCTTTAATTTTCTCTCTATTATTTATATATAATATACATATTCAGTATAGTGATCTTATTTTGAACAATATCCAAATGATATTGGATACACAGTAGAACTATTCGTTGTTAAAGATAAAAGTTTCCGAGAATAGGAAATAGCTTACTGCTCTAGTTGCATAATTAGTTAGAGGAGACACCTTTCCTAACAACCAAGCAGAAGCAAAGATTCTCTCTGAAGCCGATGAAGCTTAAGCCTTGAGATCTCTCAACCCTGTGTGGAATGCAAAAACCTTAAAATACTTCAGCTCCTTTAGAACTGAACAGTTATCATTGTTTCTACAATTGTTCATGTAGTCTTGAGCTACCACCGATGTACAATAAGGGCCAGAGTGAACGTTAGTGAAGTTTTGAGAGGTAAGAGAAACACTGTAGAGAAGATAAAGGGTTCTCCTAGTTGGGCAACCTGCTCAGAGGGCAAAGAGGAAATTTTGTTAATCCATTTGCAATCATTTATTAACTCCTAGCCAGAGACCAATTTTATTTTCTCAGAGCTACAGGTTTTCTTTTCCTTATTACACAAAAACTTTAAAAGTAACTTTGCTATAACTTGAATCATGCACATGTATACAATACAATCATATTAAATACTATATTTGAATGATATTGTTTGATCATCAACACAATTACTTTATCAAGCACCTTTTAAGAAAACGTTTATCATGCTTTGATTTTGCCATCTTGGCTTCAGTGTTGCAAAGAATGAAAACATTCGTACATTGCAGAGACTACACTAAGGATTGCATAGTACCTCTTCATACTCCTCCTTTTTCTCATGTTTACTTTTTAGTTCCTTTGTCCTTATATATTTTTAATTTATTTCCACTTTTTTTGTTTTCCTTATGATACTGATTTGCTTTTAAATTACTGAACACAGATATAGAAATTACAAGAATTGCAGAATTATTAAAATTAATTAAATAAAGCAAAATGTTTAGCGTTGGAAATCTGAATTGTTCTACATTAGCTTATAACCGATTCCATGACTTTTTTTTAATCTATGTGTTGACACTGTAGCTGCTTTTCTCCCATAATAAATTTCAGGATTAAGTCCTGTTTTTCTTATTTATTTAGTATCTATGGACATTGATTTTAATTAGCAATAATCGTGCCTTGGATAAACCTCATTGGCTGTGATACTGCTACTGTGTAAAGCTTGTGAACATTGATTCTAAGTAGTAGATATTAGAGTCCTTGTAAAAGGAAAGTACATATGATTATTAAAAACACATGTCTTGTGCTTACTTCGGCAGCACATACACTAAAATGAGAATGATATAGAGAAGATTAGAATGGCCACTGCACCAAGATGACATGCAAATTTGAGAAGCATTCAATATTTTTTTAAAAATGTATGCTCTAATTTATTAATCTTAGGGCGCCTGGGTGGCTCAGTCATTAAGTGTCTGCCTTCCACTCAGATCATGATCCTGGAGTCCCAGGATTGAGCCCCGCATCAGTCTCCCTGCTTGCGGGGGGGGGGGGGGGATGCCTGCTTCTCCCTCTCTCACTCCCTCTCCTTGTGTTCCCTCTCTAGCTGTGTTTCTCTCTGTCAAATAAATAAAATCTTAAAATAATAATAGTAATAATAATTTATTAATCTTAAAGTGAAATTAAATTCTCCAAGTGGTTTATGATAGATCATTAAGAATATATCTTAGAGGGGCGCCTGGGTGGCTCGGTTGGTTGGGCGACTGCCTTCGGCTCAGGTCGTGATCCC
>PITA01016770.1:0-38688 GCA_004023965.1 Spilogale gracilis
AAACACAGTGAGAAAGGGAACACAAACGGGGGAGTGAGAGAGGGAGAAGCAGGCTTCCCGCTGAGCAGGGAGCCAGATGCAGGGCTCCATCCTGGGTCTCCGGGATCATGACCTGAGCCGAAGGCAGTCGCTTAACCAACTGAGCCACCCAGGCACCCCATACATTCCCCTTCTAACTCTTATCAGACCAGACTTAATTTTTATTTTATTTTTACCTTCTATTCTTCCCCACCTCCTTCCACATTTGTCTAAAACGTACAGTGATGCCCTTCTCTAAATAAGCTGTCTTTGGCTTGGGTCATGGGGTAGAGGTCCTGGGATAAAGTCCCACATCAGGCTCCCTGCTCAGTGGAGAGCCTGCTTCTCCCTCTCCGTGTGTTGCTCCCTCTGCTTGTGCTCTCTCTCTCTGTCATATAAATAAATAAAACCTTAAAAAAAAAAAAGGGAATTCTAATAACATATCACAGGAAAGGGCTTACCAGGCTCCAGCATGCTCTCATTCTACACTAATGAATGACTGCGTGTCTTTCTGCTGATCTTGGAAAGCCACTGAGGCCATGTTAAAAACACTGACTCTCAAATGAGGAAAGGGAAAAGTTGACCGTGTGTCTGTCTATATATCAAGCTCTGGTTTCCTCAGGTATTCCTTCTCTTTGACATTTTTCCACCTTTCAGCCTCAGCTATTTGAGATCTTAAAAAGTTTAGAAAAAACAAAGACATATAACTATGCTTAGTTAATACTGGCTTTCCAAAGACAAATGGAACACTTTCAGGACAATGCTGTTGCTTCTGCCCACGGCAGCCCACTCGGGAAGATTATTCATTAGACATCAGTATTAACCTAACATTATCATCACACAACTCCTTTCACATCCTCCTGCAACAAATTCACATTCTCAATAATATATCTTTGGTTGGGGGAAGGTTGAGTTAAATTATGTAGTTAATTATGCAAATTAATTCTTATGCTACTTTTAATGATCACTCACTCATAAAATATTTGAATTACATCTTCAAAGAAATCCCCGTGCTGGCTTACCATACGTCTTAATTAGATGTAAATAAGCCAAGACCCATTTCTTACCCAGCAACTGAAATGGTAATTTTCAAGCAGTGAAGAGCCATTTAAATTCTCATTACTGCCACTGTCTTACTTCTCAAAATTCCTTCTGAATTCATATATCTACAACATTTTTGGAGTAATAAAACCATTGACCTAAAAAAAAAAGCATGGCATCGATAATATAAAATAAGAATTTCCTATACTCCATCTGATCTTGGGTTGATCATTAGCATTAGCCTAATTACAGAAGAAGACAAATCATTTATTAGAAAGCAGGCAACCCAGATGTCTAAGAAGAGGAAGAATTACTAGTGAATACGGTTAGAAGGTAGAATATATTTGGCCATTACAAAATAAAACAAAATATTTCCTCAGGGTCCACCATATGTGAGTAATGGGGCTTTATTTGATACTGTTGGGGAAATAAAATTAAAAACCAACGGGGCACCTGGGTGGCTCAAAGGGTTAAGCCTCTGCCTTCAGTTCAGGTCATGATCTCAGGGTCCTGGAATCAAGCTCCACATAGGCTCTCTGCTCCGCGGGGAGCCTGCTTCTCCCTCTTTCTCTGCCTCTCTGCCTATTTGTGATCTGTCTCTTTGTCAAATAAATAAATCTTAAAAATAAATAAATACATAAATCCATCCATCCATCCATCCATCCATACATACATACATACATACATACCACATCTCCTGGGGTGACTGGTTGGCTCAGTGGGTAAGTGTCCAATTCTCAATTTCAATTCTGGTCACAAATCAGGGTCCTGAAATCGAGCCCTGCATCAGCTCTGTGCTGGTTGTAGAGCTTGCTTAAGGTTTTCTCTCTCCCTCACTCTCTATCCCTTCCCTGACCTAAAAACAAGAACAACAAAAAAAAGCAAAACAAAACAAATCTCCTGACCCAAAATCCTTTCCACAAAAGTAGAAAAAGAAAACACTATATTGAGAAAAAAACAAACTTTTCATGTGTTTATGACAGGAGGTACTTTTGCACCTTGAAGCAGGTGCCCACGGAAGTTGGGCTCTTACCCTCCCACAGGAACTGGAGAGGAGCTTGGTATTTATATTTTAAAGTAATGGCTCCTGGAGCCTTGAGAAAGACATTCCTGAGTCATAAGGCTAACAAAAAGCTTATCTGATCTTCAAAGGATATACATATCCTTTCCTATATACTTCAAAGAGAGGAAAAGTACATACAGTTACAATTTTCTGAAGTATATGCTCTAAGAAAAAGTAGGAGGGAAAATTTTCTTCCGTCATTTACAGTAGAGTTATACTTCCCATTTTTCATTTTTATTTGTCTTTAAAGGAGTAATTCTCAACACAAACCCCAATTTCTTCCAGTCTCTTCTTAATGTCACATAGATCTGAATTTTGTTCTCAAAATCACATGTCTTCATCACTTCCCATTCAAGCCTCTGCAATGCTCATCTTTGTTGGGGTTTTTATGCAGGCGGCAAAACGCAGCAGTTGGCAGCTGCCAAGAAGGAGGAGGGTAACATACTCATCTACTCTGAGACTGGGCAGAGGACTGGTGGTTGGGAGCATCTCACATGTAGCTAGAATCAGAGAGCCTGTAGAGGGTTCCAAGTGTTGGGGAAATATAATTAAGAACAAAATCTTTTCCCAAACCAGAAAACCTCTCCACAAATACAGAAGACAAAGAAAATAATTGTATTACTGAATAAACTTTAACCTCCATGTAAATACTCATCACAGACAATCTGCTAAAGAGATTGCAAAGACCGAGAAAAATTGTACTCTTTAAGTAGCTAAGTGGATACAACCCATGACATCAATGTTTTCAAGATAAAATTGCTAATTTTCTCAAATCTTTATGACTAGAAGTAAGGTTTGCAATCTGGAGTTAGGTGACCATTGAAGTTAGGCTCATAATCTCCCAGGAGAATGTGAAATAGGGTGTTAGCTTCCTTAATGATAACATTTCTGAAGGATTCTTTTCACTTGGGTCCTTGAGGGAACGCTTAAATTGTGAGATTAGCAAAAGGCTTATTTAGCATGTTACCTTTCACAAGAATGTGAGGAAACTCAGGGAGAGGGCTGCATAGTACATTTCGGGAGGCTGGGCATGAAATTTCACAAAGAAACCCATGGCCAAGTTTGGCAAAGAAGCATTTTGAAGTATTTTGCGAGCTTGGAAGATGTGTATATCCCAGCTGACCAGGGAAGACTGGAGACCACTGTGCTCTTTCCTAATGTTTGATATAAAGTCAGATTCTTACTATCATCGCATGACCAGAAATAAAGGAAGGAAACTTTTCATTGGTGACACAGATTGAATGTCTTTCCGCAAGAAATGAGAAGAAAGTAACTCAAAGCAGTTATCTCTTTTTTTAATTAACATAGATAGTATTATTTGCATCAGGGGTACAGGTCTGTGAATCATTGGTCTTGCACAATTCACAGCACTCACCATAGCGCATACCCTCCCCAATATCCATCACCCAGCCACCCCATTCCTCCCATCACCCTCCCCCTCCAGCAACCCTCAGTTTGTTTCCTGAGATTAAGAGTCTCTTGTGGTTTGTCTCCCTCCCTCTTGTTTCTAAAAATAAGTAACTGTCACTTTTTGTTTTTTAAAGATTGATTGATTGATTTGAGAGAGAGAGAGAGAGAGGGAACACAAGCAGGGGGAGTGGGAGAGGGAGAAGCAGGCTTCCCGCTGAGCAGGGAGCTTGATGCGGGGCTTGATCCCAAGACTCTGGGATCATGCCCTGAGCCGAAGGCAGACACTTAATGTCTGAACCACCCAGGCACCACGGGAAATGTGACACCCTTATACTAAATGTGGTAGTATGCATGTACTCACTGCCCATTATATACCAATCACTGTTCTATGTAAATAAGACCAGGAAGATGCCAACAATCATGGAACCTATCAAGTATTAGAAAACTCATACAAGCAGATGAATATAATCAAGAAGGGTGACTTATGAAATGAGAAGCTTAGATGAAATATTTGTTGTCAGAGACCCATGGTTGGTGTATTCAGGAAGGTTTCCAGATCTTAGTAAGTCCAAACTGCGACTCAAATGAAGAAAAGGAATTACTAGTTGTAAGTACAATGTCATAATGGATTTAAAATGGTGACTTCCTGATAAAGAAAAAGTTTTAATTCTCCAAAAGTATTTTTACTAAAGTAAGGCAGTGTGGCCTGGATCTCAGAAGTAGTTCCACCAAAATAGTTAAACTTCAAAGAGGAAAACTTTTATTATCCAGAAAATGCTTTAATTCACCTTGTTTCTTTAATGATATCAAAGTGTTCCTTTGTTTTCTGAACTTCAGATTTCACTGCATGAGTCTTCAGGAGTTCAAGGAATTATTTAACATAAAGAGAAGACTCAAATTACTGATTATGCTTTTGCCAAATTCTCTCGTGCTTTACCCAACCAACTTTGCTTATAATACATGGGCGCTCCATCAGGTTCTGGGGATAACAACACAAAAAATTGCCAGTCTTTCCCTTCAAGTATCTTTCTGTACCTGAGTAGCAGGTATAGAAAGAAATAATTACCAGTTACCTGACATTATTGATGCTTCCCAAAGTCACACAATAATGCAATTACATGAAGACTCTAACATCCTTACATCACCAGCGGATTGGGAACACAAATTTTAACAAATGACCACCTTGAGGCTGCTGTTAGCTTGGGACATTCTTTTTTTTTTTTTTTTTTGGAGATTTTATTTATTTATTTGAGATAGAGAGAGCACAAGAAGGGGGAGGGATAGAAGAAGAGGGAGAAGCAGACTCCCTACTGAGCAGGGAGCCCGATACAGGACTCAATTCCAGGACCTTGGGATCATGACCTGAACCAAAGGCAGATGCTTAAACAACTGAGCCACCCAGGCATCCCAGGACACACATTAACTTCAATAGCTATACTGTTACTGACTGATCCACTACTACTATTTCTTTTTTTTTTTTAAGATTTTTATTTATAATATTTATTATTTATTTGAGAGAGAGAGAGATCGATCGCATGTAGGCAGAGAGGCAGGCAGAGAGAGAGAGGAGAAAGCAGGCTCCCCGCTGAGCAGAGCCCGTTTGAGGCCTGGACCCAGGACTCTGAGATCATGACCTGAGCTGAAGTCAGAGGCTTTAACCCACTGAGCCACCCAGGCGCCCCACTACTACTATTTCTGATCACACCTGTTTAATGGTAGTTTGCAACATGTTCTTACAGTATGTCGTCTGCTGTCCACCTTACCCAAAGAAAAAAAGGATGACCTAATAACAGTTCCCCACCCCACCCCTGCCAAAATCCACATGTGTGGATACATTCTTCTATTGAGAAATCCTTTTTAAAAGGAAGGCAAGGGGGACCTGGGTGGCACAGTTGGTTAAGCATCCAACTCTTGTTTTCAGCTCAAGTGTTGATCTCAGGGTCACCAGATTGAGCCCTGGGCAGGCTCATTGTCAGATTGAATGTCTTTCCGCAAGAAATGAGAAGAAAGTAACTCAGGCTAGGGGCGGGGGTGGTGGGGAGTCTGCCTGAGATTCTCTCTCCCTCTCTCTCTCACTCCCTGACTGTCCGGCTTGTGATCTCTCCTGCAAGAGCTTTCTTTCTCTCTCTCAACTAAATAAATAAATCTTTAAAAAATTGAATCAATAAAAGCAAAGCAATATTTTACCTCTGTTTTTAATTTTAAAATGAGGGAAAAAATGAGATCATTGAATTATGAAATCATACAAACTTCTTTAGTAGCTATTTTCATAACAGCTCAACCGGAAAAAACAAATGCTTTATTTTAGCATTTCATTGAATAAAATAGATATTTTCAGCAGAAGAATCTCAGAAAGAAATGGAAGGAGAATGCTGTATTTTTCCATTTAGAAGAATGGTAAATTCAACTTAAATATACTTAATTCACTGATGGAATTTAGGTATTCTTAGATTCCAGGCCACTAAGTAGCAGGTAATAGTAAACAGGAGGTTGAGTTTTTAAAAGTTAAACGTTAGTATGTACTGATACTACACATTACATGGAAATTAATCCTTAAATTGGAATTTAGGTATAATTGCAACTAATCACTTTAATTGTGTAATTGCCTAGTCTAAATGGGCTGCTTTCTATAAACTGTGTTGTGGGTAACTTTTTAATTAGATCTGTGTCTTAGAAACAAAATAATTCACCAATACCATGTTATTCAACAGAACTATTAAGCAGTGAAATCAAAAGGAATGTAAATCTATGCAAATATTCTAAAATAACAGTTCATTGATTGTAATGACTTTCCCAAATCCCTAGACTGACTTTTAAGATTATCTCATTCAAAACAAAAATAGCTTTATCTCTTTTCAAATAAAATAATGCTCAATTTTTTAAAATTTTCATGCAGGGGCGCCTGTGTGGCTCAGTTGGTTAAGCAACTGCCTTCGGCTCAGGTCATGATCCCGGGGACCCGGGATCGAGTCCCACATCAGGCTCCCTGTTCAGCGGGAAGCCTGCTTCTCCCTCTCTCACTCCCCCTGCTTGTGTTCCCTCTCTGGCTGTGTTTCTCTCTGTCAAATAAATAAAATCTTTAAAAAAAAAAAATTTCATGCAATATAGAAATTCCATTTCTAAAGAATAGACATAAAGTCAGTCTTCATGTCTCCACCTAGAAATAACCACAAATGTTTTCTTTTATGTCTTCCAGACTTTTTACTATCCATGACAATTTTCTTATAAAAACTCAATTATTTTTAAGCAATGTGCCTTATTCTGTTTCATTTACTTAATGTTAGTATTAAAATGTTTTAGAGTCTATTCATAAGTTCTAGCTTCCTTAATGTATATACTTTACACTGCATATTTTCCTTATTTATCCAGCCAATCTATTTTTAAAGCACAATTATTTTCCATATTTCTTTTTTGCTATTATAAGAAATATTATCAGAAATAAACATTCTTATTATACTTTTGATGCACTTTGCTTGATTAATTCCTGAATTTATCAGACTTGTTGGGCCAAAGGGTATATATTTAAAATATATAATTTACAAGCTTTTGTTAAATATTTCCAGATTTTTCTCCAAAAGGCTATATCAATTTATAGTCTCATTAGTAATATATGAAATGGCCTGTTTCCTGAGACTTTCATTAACATTAACATTCTTATCAATATTTTTAATTTCCATCACACTGGTTGGGTTTTTATTTTTTTAAGTTTTTTTATTTATTTGACAGAGAAACACAGCTAGAGAAGGAACACAAGCAGTGGGAGTGAGCGAGGGAGAAGCAGGCTCCCCACCAAGCAGGGAATCGGATGCGGGGCTTGATCCCAGAACTCCCAGATCATGATCTGAGCTAAAGGCAGAGGCTTAATCACTGAGCCACCCAGATGCCCCTGGCTTGGTTTTTTTAAAGTTTAAGGAGAAATTGCAAAGGGGAGACTGAGGATAATAGATATGTTCCCTTTTTGGATTATGTTGTTCCAGTTATACATACATGTCAAAACTCATCAATTATATATTCCAAGTATGTGCAGTTTATTGTATGTTATTTATGCCCCCAATAAGTCTGAAAAAAGAAAAGAAGTAAAAATAAAGGCAAGGCAAAAAAAAATTGGTTTTAATGTGTCTTGGATTAATGGAGAAGTTAAATGATTTTAAGTGCTTATGGGCCATTAGGCAATTGTGTTTTTTATTGCCGACTTGTGTGTTCTCTTTATAAATTAATAACATGTAAATATATATTACATAATTACACATATATTACATAATTACATTACATATACAATCAAATATATATTACATAATTTTCCAAGTTTGCCTATTTTAATTCTGCTGTATTTGGTCACCAACAGTTTCAAATATTTATGTACCTAAATCTACTAATCTTCTAGGCTGTCAGGGCAGGGTCCTGTAACAATGTTTCTGAAGCAATGACAATACTAAGGCCAAGTCTTTTTTGAAGGAGGTCTACTCGCTGTCCTCTGCCTGCTTTTGAAGCTCAAGTCAGAACCAAAGCGGATTTCAGAGGGCACAGAAGCCACTCATCTCCTTTCAACCTTTCTTTTTCTAGATGGAAAAGGTTCTTACAGCTCCCACAAAGAGTCACACACTTGTCTTCACAAAGAGCACACATACTCTGCTGAATCATAAAATGAAATGAATTTGACAATTTTGGACTTACAAAAATGTGGCAACTTTATTGGGCTCCATTTAACAGGCAGACCCAGGTACATATCAGAGATTTGGGGGTGTGGATCGCTGAGCAATGTCAGCCTGCAAAAAGGTGGATTTCTTGGAGGCAAAACCCCACATGGAGAGAGTAAAGCACTCTCATACTAAGAGAAGATTGTGATCTGTAGGTGTAAAAGTCATCCGGTACTGATATGAATAGAGAACAGCTGCAGATGTGATGGACACGCCATTCATTGCTAGGGCCAGGGCAAGACTAATTCACTTCAAACAGAGCTGTGGTGTACAGGCTTTCCAATTACTGCTGACCCAGCCCTGGCTTCCCCATCACACTGCTTCTCAGCTATATTCCAGAGGAAATGGGAAGCAGGAAGTAACTTTAGTGCTGCCGCCAAAGTAAGGAAGCTTAACTAAAACCAACAGAATTCAAAATAGGAAAAAGTCCAGGTTTGGGGGAGATATGGTGAATAGCAAAGAGCATATTGGTCTTTACTAGGCCACTGAGGCTCCTGGCTCAGGGGAAAGCAGCAACTATAAGTCTAGTATAAATATATTCCGAAACAGAAATGGGATATGTATGTAGAAACAAGAGAAACAAGAGGTAAAACTGTTTAGGAAAGCAAGAGTTAGAGACGTTAAGAACTTCAAAGCAGGAAATGGAGGCAGTACAGAATGATGAGGGTCTTAGGTTCCTACTGGGCTTAAAAAAACACCACAAAGGGGCCTGAGAAGGTACAGCCTCGATCTTTATCATGGCGAGGGGGGGTGTTTTTCAGAAAGTATAGAAGAAGTTGTATTCCAGAATACTAGCATTCCATGTAGCACTCACGTCAGAATGCTGAGAACAAGGAAAGATTCTGAAGGAAATTAAATAAGCTTTAAAAGTTCAGAAATCAAAAAGTGAAAAGGGGAGAGAGAAGATTGACCAATTAAGAAGTTTACTGCAATATTCTAGGGAGACAATGTGGCTAAAACAGAATGATAATTGTGGAAATAGGAAGAATCAAGTTAAATATAAGGATTATCTTATTGATTGACGTGATTGATGGAATCTGTGACACTAAAGTAGAGATTTAAGGAGATGATATAATTATAATTCTAGTTTTTAGTTTTTTGTCCCACTTCATTTTGTTTTGTTTTCTTTGGTCCTCATAATGAAGGATGGTGTTGCCATTAATTGTGATAGAAAAAGTTGTGGTTGGGCCAGTTTATGAAAGAAGGCTAAGAAAACATTATGATTTTTAAGTTATTTTCCTTTGTTTTTTGGGATCTTCATTTTCTATAAAGTATTTCTGAGATTTATTCTTATGTATCCTGTCCTAAACCATGTGTTAAGAGAAATCTGCCAGGTCAAACAATGTAAATCTAATCACCAATTATGAAGAAAAATGAAGAGTGCTTGAGCACGGCAGCATCTGTTGTTAGAATGCATCCGTATAAAAATATACAAATCATAAAGGTACTAAGACCTTTCTATTTTCCTAATAGATTTCTTTAAGGAAAAATATCAATTTGTTGAGCTCCTAAAAGTGTTAAATTATGTCTTATATTTAGATTATTTTGTAAATTATTTTGTTCCAAAAAACTGATATGCATTAAACACATAAAGCCTCAAAAAAAAAAAAAAAACTCAGAAATCATATTGTAGAGAGGAAGAAAGACTGAAATTTTCTAAATTTTGTTTAAAGATATGAGTGTTGTAGATGATAGTCTCCCAAAAACAAAGCCATTTTACCTGGGTGGTGAATTTTTTCATGGTGAAATGAGTTAGTGTCAGAATTAACCTCCTGATGCATGATTTCTTCCTGCTGACTTTGAAATTCACAAGAGATAGATTTCAGATCATTTGAATGGATTTGCATGCAACCAGGAAGCTGAAACAAGACCCTTTCTCTTTTCTTCTCTATTTTTCTCCTTTCAATGTCTTCCCCTCCCCCCAACAATCTCTACGTGTTACTTTTCTCCCATTTTTTAGTCAAAGACATTTTACCTGGCATTATCTGATACATATCAAATAGCCAATGCAATCAGGTCAATGTGCCATATCCAGCTTGAAATGGCTTAAAAGCATAAAGTTGAACAGAAGTCTAAATGGCTGCACTAATGCTTCAGGAAATCTCAATTTTAAACTAAGTAACCTTTTTCTTCTCTTCTGCAAACCTCCTCTCCTCCCTTCTTAGCCTTTTGTTTCAGGAACCCCATTCCACCTCCACCACATGATGAATGAGGCTGGCCCCACATACATAATTCCTGTCAAGACTGGATAAAACCCCCTCAGCCCCTTCCTCTGGGCAGGCTTGCAGTTTTGAAAGCATTAGGCTGCTGTAGCCATTGCCTGGCAAAGCAATAAAGCTACTGTTCTTCTTTATATGCAGTACTGTCTTTGTGTTACATATTTTGGCTCTAGAGCACAGAGGTCAGTTTCTGACAACAAACTCATGGCAAAACAAAACAAAACAAAACAGTGGTGCCTTTGGCTGGGCATTGTCTCTTCACAATCAAAGTGTGACAGATACTGAATTTATAGAGCTTTGTGAATAGTCAAGGAACCTCAGGCACAACCTACGATTGGAAACCCTGCTTGTGAGGAATGTATCCTTCAAATTAAATTTAATACTGACCCCTCTCTATTTTTACAGATATTTTTTAATAGAATTTACTGTATTTGGGGCACGTGGGTGGCTCAGTCTGTTAAGCATCTGCCTTTGGCTCAGGTCATGATCTGGGGTTCCTGGGATGGAGCCCCACTTGGAGGCCTTGATCAGCAGGGAGCCTGCTTCTCTCTTTCTCTGTTCCTCTCCCTGCTCTCTCATGCTCATGCTCTCTCTCTCTCTCTCATAGGCAATGCTCAAGCCATCTCTCTCAAATAACATCTTAAAGGAAAAAAAGAAAATAAATCCATAAGAAAAGAATTCACTGAAATTATCATATATGGAATCCCTTTGAAGAAAAACTGTTGCACTACATAAATCTCCCCTGGAAGTAAAACCTGAAATTAACAAAGACACAAAAATGCACATGCTTATACCTTAAGAAACTAGGAGCATCTGATGGGTGAGCTGCTTTTTTTTCAGCCATTCCTTTCTCTGCAGGCTTCTCTCTCACTAAATGCCAACTGAATCCCTGATACTGCACTAGGCACTTTGAGTATGTCATACCATTTCATCTTCACCACAACCTTGTGAGGTAGGCATGATTATTTTCATTTTAAAGGGCAAGGACATTGAGATTCATAGAAATCAAAAACTTTGCCATAGGTAATACATGGTCTTGTCTGAATGCAAATTACCCACCTCGAGAGGCATTTATTCATTCAACAAATATTAATTGAGGGTCTGGGCACTGGGGAATACAGCAGCAAACAAAGCAAAAATCTTACCCACATGGAGCATATATTCTTGTGGAATTCTATCTTAATTATGATATTATATTACTATATCCCAGCAAACATTCCCACCCATGCCTTTTGGCAATGGCTGCTGATCACTGTTTTCACAGGAGGTACCAGGAACTGAATGTGATTTAGCAGCATGAACGAAAGAACTTGATACACCAATTTAGGTTTTGTTTTGATTATGGATACTCGTGTTTGTGATTACCTTACCTTAGTTGGGATCAAAGGGTAAAACTGAAATCAGTCTACATAATAAACTTGGGAGAAGTTTCTTTTTCTTTCCCTTTGAAAAATATAAGTCCAAGCTATGCTAATACTCAGGGTACAGAATATGTTTTTGGCTCAAAATGTATCATGAATCAGAGATTATTTGTAAACTATTCAAAATGGCTGTGCAAAGAAATGTTCTGAGTTTCACTATTGCTAAACTGATCTCTATAAGTTAGACGGGTACAGTGGAGCCAAACTTCACTGAGCCTTCCTTCCTGCAATTGGATGTGGAGGAAGATATAAAGCAATAGAGTAATAACATGCTTCTCATATAGTCTCATATATTACTATCTTCCCATACACATGCTCAGGGGGGTAGTTGCTTGGTAGAGGGCTCTGAAAGAAGAGAATTTTGAAACTCAATTTACAATTGTCCTGAAAGTCAATTAACTAAAAATTGGGGTCCAAGAAAGCAAGCAGTACTCTGCAGCAGCCATCGATATCCTGCCCACGCCCAATATTGTCCAAACCAGATAAAGAAGGGCCATATCAGAAGTTTCAGCAAGAGGAGCTAGCCGATGGGTTTCGTTTTTTGTTTTGTTTTGTTTTCTCTTCTGGGGTCAAGAACATTATTTGTTGAAACATATACCTGATAAATGGAGTTAACCATCTATAAATTAAACTAGCCCAAAGCCATTCTGTACCACCCCCATAAATGTGAATACCCCTCCCATTTAACTCACAAATGTTTTGTAAAAATGTAATGAAAGAATTTAGTTTGAAATACAGAATATGTTACATAATATAAATTCTCATTAAATGTTTCAAGAAAATAGCAGTTACAGTTATTTAATCTATTAAATGGAAATGTTTGAGCATAGCGTAACACGACACAGGTATGATTTTTAGGGGAAAGCAATACAAAGATCCCTAACCCACACTTTGGATATCTAACCTGCCAGTTATAAAGATTAGCTAAATGTGGGGGAAAAAAACAAGATGACTGAGTGATAGGAGATGCATGTGGCACAGGTGAAAAATATTACCTCTGAAGTAGCCACAACTTCCTTTTCCATAAATGAATATTAACTACCAAAATTCTTCAACTCTGGTGCAACTATTTTCCAAAAAATAAGTAAATGAACAAGAATAAAACCACGGTGATTACGTTCATAATACAACCACAGCAATAATTACGTACAGCTTATTTTTGGGGATATGGAATGTAATTTTGAGAGGAAATATTTTTAAACATCTCAAATTCACTTCTGAAAATGAATCAAGTGTTTTAGGAGGTAATTAATTGAGCAAGAAAGATCAAAAGAGCTCTAATACAGCAGTGTTAAGAACTATTTTTAGGGGCACCTGGGTGGCTCAGTCTTTAAGCGTTTGCCTTTGGCACAGGTCATGATCCTGGAGTCCTGGGATTGAGCACTGCATGGAGCCTTACATCAGGCTCCCTGCTCCTCGGGAGCCTGCTTCTCCCACTCCCATTCCCCCTGCTTGTGTTCCCTTTCTAGCTGTGTTTCTCTCTGTCAAATAAATAAACAAAATCTTAAAAAAAAAAAAAGAACTATTTTAACCACCCATAGATATGTCTTTATTGTTTCATTAAATCCCGTCCATGACCTTTGCTCTTCACCTGGTTTTGCCACCTCAATAAAATAGACATCTCTCCAAAAAAAAAAAAAAAAAAAGATACACTCCTCATTTTTTACACCATATACTTTTTTCACTTTAACCAAGGATGTCAACTGTCAATGACTTCTGTATCATCAAATCTGCTTTAGTTGAGGGTACTTTAGGAGTTTATTAAAAAACAAAGCAAAGACACCCCAAATTATAGTAAGCAGTCTATGAGCTAACCTTGAAATAGATTTTAGATGAAGTTTAAAAATGCAATAAGGCAGTATACTGTATTCAGATAAGCTATAAGACTCTTCTCAACAGTCTTAAGAATCCCTCTTTTCATGTTTAACATATTGTATGATTACTCAGCTGTTCTGTAATTATAAAGGAGGATATACATCTAGTCCCCAGATTTCTTAAGGAAGCTTATTCACATAGAACATCAATCTTGGGCACCTGGGTGGCTCAGTGGGTTTAAGCCTCTGCTTTCGGCTCAGGTCATGGTCTCAGGGTCCTGGGATCGAGGCCCACATCGGGCTCTCTGCTTGGCAGGGAGCCTGCTTCCTCCTCTCTCTCTGCCTGCCTCTCTGCCTACTTGTGATCTCTCTCTGTCAAATACATAAATAAATAAAATTTAAAAAAAAAAAAAAAGAACATCAATCTCTATTGGAGATGAAGAATAGTCATTCAATAATTTCAGTATAAATAGATTATCAAAACTGTATTGCTATATTATAAACATCCTGTTGCACAATGATTTTACTTGGAAATTTTAGATATATGGAACTTAAAAAGCTCCAAGATTAAATATTCATTCTTATTCAATGGCTTCTGGGAAATTTTCAAAAGACCCACCCTTCTGAGGAGAGTTTCATTAATAATTTCACACAGTTGGTAGTTTTTTGGGCTGTGGAATTCTCAGTTCCAGCCAAATCCCTGGCCTCATCATTTCTGGAAATGTCCCTTGTTTATTCAAGCTTTCCAAAATCCTGTCCTAAAAAATTTGGATTTGAGATATGATCACACGGAGAAGTTGGAAAAACTGTCCATATGAAGTAATTTGTAAAGAAACAGTCTTTAAGAGAGCAAATAAAAGGAGGCAAGCCACCTCCATTTTTCAAGTATCACCAAATTCCAGACTTCATAACATTTGATGAATTTCAAAGGTTTTTCCCTATCTCATCGCTTTTATGTGTTCAGGCAATAGGAAAACCACAAGACCTCAATCACTCTTCAATTAGGACTCACAGATCATACCAATCTAAATCTCATTAACTTGTACCAAGAGTTCTCAAAATACAATTTCAATTTACTGGGAAAGATTAAAAGGCACATTTGGCATTTGTACTGCAATGAGGAGTTAGTTGTGGGTGAAGAGCTACCAGTCTTGGAGTTTTATTCTCTTTTTTATAAGCTTATGTGCTAATTTTAAAAGGCTTACAAAATGAGTCCTCTAGACAAGGAAATAGAAAACTAGTCAATTCCTAGAAATGTCTCAGTGGAAAGCATATGAGCACCTGTTGCTGCCAGACCCCAGACCTTAGCTAACCCACAAATACATACTTCAGCAGATACAGGGATGCCTCCCCTTAGGGGATAAAAGGAGTACGTTTAAAAAGATTTCGCTGAAAGAGACCCCAAATCTAAGTATTCTCTTTGATGTCTCCCTCTCTTTCAGAAAGTCTACATTCAATTCTTCAACATGGTCTGTCAGCTCTTTACATTCAAAACTTTCCCAGCTGTCCCCACAGCCCTGTAGGTTCATGGTAGCTGGGCTCTGTGCACAAACCCAGAAGCGAGCCCTGAGCCCCAAGGATTTCATCACCACTCAGTAATGTGGGGCTCTCAGCATGGCCACACTCCCCTTTGGTCAAGCCCCCTTCCATCTGAATTTTTCTGCAAATTTCCTCCTAGAATATTACAATATTTGGCAGTAGTAGGTTCTGAGGGGTTGAGAGTGAAGACTAGGTCGATCAGCTGAGATAGTAGCTAAGCAATAAGTAGCTGTGTTTTGTTTGGAGTAGCATTGGTCCCCAGCCCCTAGCTCCTCTGAACCTCAATAAAGAGACCTCAGAGAGTACAAAGGAAGAGATAAACGGCGGGTCTGCTGGAGGCTCACCTGAGGATGAGGACATTCCTGGTAGGTGAAAATGGCTCACTAGCTGTCATCACCATTAACTAATCCCACTGTGCCTCAGCAAGTGGTTCCCAGAGCCTCCTTTCCAGCAAGTCTTTCCAGTATCAACCACTGGTTCCTTCCCTACAACTACCTACTCCAATTCCGACTATCTTGAGGAAGTTGTAACTACCAAATATTAAATTTTACTTAGGAAAAATCTCATCTTGTATTAGAATATGGCTTAATTGACACTAAAAAGTTTGCAGAGAGTTAGTCTAAAAAGGACACCCAAGGAAAGAAAAAGGTCATCAGAAAGAAAAATATAAGGCTCAAGCTGAGAAGAAGGAAGGGAAGAAGGTGGCATCAGCCGGCTCTAATCCTGAGGAGAAGTTGCATAAATGTGAGTATGAGTTGATTGCTGAGCTCAAGGTAAGGGCACCTTTGTTCACCTGCCCAAGAGCACCTCATCCAACGAGAATACCCCCATTATAGTGCTACATACTTATAAAAGAATTCTAGTTGAACTGACTAGTCCTTGTGGTATGCTGAATATAGCACCCCTAGCACTCATTTAGACCTTCATGAGCTACAGCCTAATCATTGGGAAGCTGGACAGTGGATGGACACACGGGAAGAGGCCCTTGCCATAGTCTTCCTCTTTGCAATCAATCACAGTTAGTCATTTTATTTTTGGACTCTGAGCCTGACTTGTCTTCCCACTGAGTCCAGACTGGAAGGTGGACTGTGAGCAACTGACATAGTGCAAACTGGGTCATGGAGATGAGATCTTGTCACTAGTTTGAAACCGCCTTTAGAATGTAGGCAAAGACTTCACGTAAGGGAAGATCATAAAGTGGTTTTGTCATTACCTAGAACCGTTGTTCATAAAGGAAATGAAACACTGAGATCTCCAGAACATAACCACTTTTTTCTATTGTCATGGCTTCCACCCTAGTACAAGCCACCATCTCTTCCATCTCCATTAATATAGTATCGTCCTAGTTTACCTACTTTCACATGTGTATACTGTGGCTAATACTTCACATGGAAGTTGACATGATTCTTTTAAAATAAAAGCCAGACATGTTATCCCTCTGCTGAAGACATTCCAAAGGCATTCCATCACATTCAGATAAAATCCAAATTTTCAACATAATCAGTTTTTATATTTAAGCAAAATCCTGGCAGAGTGGGTTGAAGCCCTCCTCACTCCTTACTGTGTTTCCCAGGTAATAAATGCTCCTTATAAGCAAAACTCTCTTATGAACAAAACAAAACAAAAACAATCAACAAACCATGTTCAGTGAGGATCATTTTCTTTCCTCACTTCTTCCCTGTTGCAGTCTCAAAGGCCTCCTCATTACTCTCCTTCCCCTGACAAACACAGTGGCATCTGGTTCAGTCTTCCTCACCACCCCAAGACTTGCCTTTATCCTGAGGGACTCCGGTCTCCATTTGAAACCCTAGTCTCTGAATCGGTCCCAGCATGTCCAGTTATCTTCTAAGAGCTTTCTAATTCCACTGCTTCCACAATGAATTATCTAAACACCACAGACTTTTCTTCTTCCATCTGGCTTGCTGAAGTAAGCCTACCTCAACTGCACTGAGACCCCTTTCATTAATCAGTCTTCTTGCTTCTGGTCTATTTTTTCTTTAGTTTCTTCCTTATTCATCTTTGATTTTATTGTCCATAATTTTAATCATAGTCTTAAAATTTTCTTATTATCTTGCGCTTTTGTTGCTGCTGTCAGAAAAAATCTCCACCCTAGATTACTATAACTATTATATTTCTTATGTTGACTGAAGAAAGTTATAAAATAAGGTAGAATGAACCCAGACAGGCTCCCAACACTACCTGGTATTCCAACCATGATGCACTATTCAACTCACTCTCTCCTTCTCCACAGTGGCTTCAGTTTTATCCCAGTATCGTCACAATTCCAATCCCCTCTGCCCACCTCAATACCAGCAGGTAACTCCTACTTATTGAGAAAATAACATTGTCATGAAAGGTTAAAATACAAATTGTAATGGAACATGAAAAATGGAACATTCCCAATTTTAAAAATATAAATTAAATGTATTAATCACAAACCAGTAGAGAGAAAATAAATAATAAGATACCTAGCTCAATGTGACAGAAGGAAGAAAACATGCAAAGAAAATATGCAGCAAAAAGAAAGTACTATTTATTATGGCATAAAGATATCAGTAACTTTATAAATAAAATTGGACTAAAATTCCATTTAAATGGCAGATATTTCTGAATGGATTTTTTTTTAAATTAAAATATGGCTTTGTGCTCTTTATAGGAGATATACCTAAACCATAATGACATAGAAAGGATGAACATGAAGTGGTGAAATATATAGACAAGGTAAATAATAACCAAAAAAGTAATAAATAATAACCAAAAATGTAATTGAAAAGCAGCTTTAAGGTGAAAATCATCATTAGGAATAGAGTCAGTACATGATAAAAGAATAATTCACTAGAATGATTTAACAGTTCTAAATGTATTTAAATTATAAAAAGAAACTAAAGCATATATTTGAAAATCTGTAATTGTAGTGAAGAAATTTTCACACATTTCTCTTAATAATAAGTTAAAAACTATATAGCATTCAATAGCATTAATATGTCAAACACTGTAATGTATACTAACTTTATACATCTGTAAATGTATACTAATTCCTTTGCTCCAAATGAGCATCTTCACTTAAATGTCTAGTAGACTCTCAATCTTAACACATTCAAAATGGAACTCCTAACTTGCAACCCCCAAATTTGCCTCTATCACAGCTTTCTGCATCTTACTGATGCTCCATTGCTCCAGTCACTCTACCCAAAAGCTTTGGAGTGATTCTCACTCCTCTTTCTCTCATACCTCATATCCAAGAGGTCTAGAAGTCCTGTTGACTATGTACTCAAGATACATCCAACCACCTCTCAGCCCCTTCTTTGCTACCCTCTGGTCCAAACCACTATCATCTTCTGCTTATACAGACTGTCCCTGGCTTACTATGGTTCAGTTTATGACTTTTCAACTTTACAATGGCACAAAAGCAGTATGCATTCAGTAAAAACCCACACTTTGAATTTTGACTTTTAGTCTTTTTCCAGGCTAGCGGTATGTGTTGTGATATGTCCTGTATCCATGCCACCATTCTGTTGTTCACTTGCAGTACAGTGTTCAATAAAGTACATGAGACATTCAACCCTATTGAAATACACTTTGTGTTAGATGATTCCCAACTGTAGGTTAATGTAAGCATTCTGAGGCTGTTTAAAGGAGGCTAGACTAAGCTATGATGGCTGGTAGAACAGGTGTATTAAATTCATTTTCAGCTTACAATGTTTTCAACTTACAATGGGTTTATCAGGACATAATCCCATGGCAAGTCAAGGGAGAGCTGTATTCCTTCAGCAGTCTTGTAACTAGTCTCCTTGATTCCACACTTTCCCTGATACCATTCTGTTCTCAACGTAGCAGCCAGGGTGATTCTTTTAAAATATATGTCAGATCTCGTCATGTCATCCATCCGCTTACAAGCCTTTGACTTCTCACTTTACACAGAGTGAATGTCAAAAATGTTTTCAGTGGTTTCCAAGGTTCTACATACTTGATTCCATTTTACCTCCTAGACTACTTATCCTAGCATGTTATCCTTGAACACCTCTCCACAAAACCACTGAATACTGAAACATGCCAAGCATACCTTGCCCCAGATATCAGCATGGCAAGCTCCCTCACTTCTTCCAGGTCTGTACTCAGACGCCATCAGCTTCATGAGGCTCATCCTGACCGCCCTATATAAAATAGGAACCACCTCCCACTCTCACTTCCACCCTCCTTCTTCTACTCTATTATTTCCATGACACTTATCTTCTAAGATACTAAATAATTTACTTATTTATAATTTATTATTTATTATATTTATTTTCTGTCTTTCTCAAGAAAATATAAGCTGGAGTGGGGGTATATTTTGTATACTTGTGTATTGCACATGCCAAGAATTGGCACACAATTTTAAGGGATTAAATATTTGTGGAATGAATACTCAAAACTAACCAGAGTTAGATGGAATTATTTATCATCCCAATTATGAATGAGGAAACTGAGGCACAAATAGGTTAAGTAATGTGCCCAAGTTCTCACAGTTAACCAGTGAGAGAAAATAGATTTACTTCTGTTTTCCTCACATGTTTTTTAAACTTCTATGCTGTACTAACACTCAAATATTGCTCCTCAGCAACTAAGAAATTAAGCCACAAAAACTCCACAACAAAACATGAATATTTGAATCACAAAGTAAACAAATTTGATATATATATTTCATTCCCAACAGAATTCATATCTTTTTCAAGCATATTTAACATATTTACCCCCAAAAATATGTTAAACAGTAAAAGATAATGCCAAAAAAAGATTCAACATAATACAGATATTATTTTACTTCAAATGCAATAAAACTAGAAATTGATAAAGATACTTTTACAGATGGAACCTAAAAATCATACTTCTAAATAATTCACACGTTAAAAAAGGAATTGGATCAGAATGAAACATAAAAAGCACTAGATAGCTAAATTTCTGGGAGTAGCTATATTTGTTTCTTTTAATGCTTTCTATTTAAATGTATGTTAGAAAACAAGAAAGACAGCAAATATGTGAACTAACAATTTATTCTCAAGAATCTGGGAGCAGAATTTACAATAAACACAGACAAAAATATAAAGCAGGAAATAAAGACTAAAGGAGAAAGTATTGAAAACAAAGTAGATATGATTCACAAGTTAGTACTAATTCTTAGACAAGACTATAAAATAGGTAAGTTGTTAGTAAAACTGATCAAGAAAATGAAAGGGATGATAAAAAATAAACAGTATCAGGAATAAAGCATAGTAATAACAGAATAGATTTTTTTATTATTTTATTTCGTTTATTTTATTTTCAGAGTAGAGATTTTTTTAAACATGAAAATACAGTGAGAGGCACCTCGCTGGCTCAGTCAGTGAAGCATGCGAATGTTGATCATGGGTTGTTCAAGTCCTACACTGGGTGTGGAATTACTTAAAAATAAAATCTTCAACAAAAGAAAGAAAAGAAAATACAGTGAATAACTTCATATCAATAAATATCAAAACTTGAACAGAAATAATAAATTATGGAAAATTAGGAATTACCAAAACTAACAAAAGAAGAAATATAAAACTTTAACAGATATATAACCATTAAAAAATTGGGGTCAGTGGATTAAAATCTACCTACAAAATCAAAAGGGAAAAATCTTCCTGTGGCCAGAAAACCCTACTTTATGTTCTTTAAAATTATCAGCAATCATATATCTAATACCAAAGGTTTCAAAGAACAGAACTGAAGAAAATTTCCCTAACTCATTTTATGAGGTTCTGATATTGATGTCAAAGCTGGACCAGAACAGTTACAAAAAGGAAAAACTAGCAGCCAATCTCACTTATGAACAAGAACATAAATATCCTAAGTAAAATATTAGCAGACTAAATCAAGGATTATGTGAATGGAATATACGAATAATCTAAGGAGGGATTTTTTTTTTTAAGATTTTATTTATTTGACAGAGAGAAACACAGCGAGAGAGGGAACACAAGCAGGGGGAGGGAGAGAGGGAGAAGCAGGCTTCCCACCGAGCAGGGAGCCTGATGTGGGGCTCGATCCCAGGCCTCCGGGATCATGACCTGAGCCGAAGGCAGCTGCTTAACCAACTGAGCCACTCAGGTGCCCCTAAGCAGGGATTTTTAAGGAGTCATGGAGGTTTAAATATCAGACAATGGACTGAGAGGATTCTGAGAAGATGGAGGAGTAAGAAGCACCGAGAATCTCTCTCCCTCCTAGACAACAACTGCGCTGGCAGAATCTGTCTGATGCAACTATTAGGAACTCTGGAGTCTTGTGATGGCTTGCAACATCTAGAGGAAGGCTTAGATGTTAAATTGGCATGCAACTTGGTCAATTTCGGCTTTTCTACAGTAGCAGCCACCCATCTCCCACATCTCAGACATATGGCAGACACCTGTGCCTGACTTCCTAGAGCAGCTTACAGCAACTTATGGGAACCAAGGTGGGCAAACAGTGCTCTGCCCTCCAACTATCAGGAATCTTTGCTAATGGCTGCTTCTGATCACAGAACTGAAGAGAGGTAGGTGGCCATTGATGCGAAACCTCCCTCCCACTGTTACAAGCCCCTCTTCTAGCTGAAGTGAATTCTAGGGGATTTAAAGAGCCAGTACCCTCCCTTTATCTTTAATTATTCTCCTTTTTCCCTTTTGAAGCCAGACATTAAAGTCTAGGACTTTCAAAAACAACTGCATATAAGGGGAAAATAAGAAAGTGACCATGCATGTCCAGGAAAAGGTTAAGACCTGAGAAGACGTTAGGTTTATATCTCAGACTCACTCTCAACACAGAGATAGCTTATAAAAATAAAAATAAATAAATTATAACAAACAAATAACAAAAAACAGCAGACACTAGGAAATAGGATGAATCTGATATCCATAATTACCACATTGTTAGAATCAAATGTCCAGTTTTCAACGAAAAATAACAAGACATACAAAGAAACAGAGGAAAATGGCCCATTCAAAGGGAAAGGATAAGCAGAAATTGTCCCTGAAAAAAGATATGATGGTAGATCTACTAAACAGAAACTTTAAACAACTGTCTTAAAGATGTGCACTGAACTAAAGAGTGATGTGAAGAAAGTCAACAAAATGATGTAAGAACACATCAGAAATATCAATGAAGAGATAGAAAACCTAAACAAAAAAACAAAAAGAAAGTCTAGTTGAAAACACAATAACTGGAGGTATTCAAAGATGGATCTGAGCTGCCAGAAGAATCTGTGAACTTGAAGATAGGACTATGGAAATTATTGAATACAAAGAATAGAAAGAAAAAAAAGATTGATGAAAAGGTAACAGAATGTTAGGGACCTGTGGGATACCATCCAGCAGACCAACACCTTCATTGTGTAAATCCCAGAAGGAGAAGATAGAGAAATGGACAGAGAGAATATTTGAAGAAATAAAGGCTGAAAACTTCCCAGATTTGATAAAAGACATGAATCTAAACATCCAAGAAGCTCTATGAACTCCAAGTAAGATGATTGCAAAGAGGGGCGCCTGGGTGGCTCAGTTGGTTAAGCAACTGCCTTCAGCTCAGGTCATGATCCTGGAGATCCGGGATCGAGTCCCACATTGGGCTCCCTGCTTGGCGGGAAACCTGCTTCTCCCTCTCTCACTCCCCCTGCTTGTGTTCCCCTCTCTGGCTGTGTTTCTCAAATAAATAAATAAAATCTTTAAAAAAGAAAAAAAAAAAGATGTTTGCAAAGAGATTCACACTGAGATACAATATAATGAAACTTCCTAAAGATAAAGAGTTTTAAAAGCAGCATGAGATACAACAAATCTTTATGATTATCAGCAGATTTCCCATTTTTGTCACCAGAAATTTTGAAGGTCAGAGAGAGTGAAACAATGAAAAGGGCTAAAAGAAAAGAAAAAAACAAAAAACAAAACTGTCAACCAAGTATCTTACATCTGGCAAAACTCTCCTTCAGCAGTGAAGGAGAAATTAAACAAAAGCTGATGGAATTCATTATCACCAGACTGGCCCTGAAATAAATACCCAAGGGAGTTCTAGAGAATGAAATGAAAGAACACTACACAGTAACTTGAAGCCATATAGAAAAATAAAGAGCTCAATAAAGTAAATACACAGGCAATTAAAAATCTAGTATTATTTTGGGGCACCTGGGTGGCTCAGTTGTTTGGACAACTGCCTTCGGCTCAGGTCATGATCCCGGAGACCCGGGATCGAGTCCCACATCAGGCTCTCTGCTTGGCGGGAAGCCTGCTTCTCCCTCTCTCACTCCCCCTGCTTGTGTTCCCTCTCTGGCTGTGTTTCTCTCTGTCAAATAAATAAAATCTTTAAAAAAAAAAATCTAGCATTATTTTAAGTATAGTTTGGTTCTCTACATGATTTAGGAGACTAAAGATGAAAACAAAAACAATGAGCTGAAATACTAGTATTACTATAACTTTAGTTTGTAACATCAAATTTTGTTTCCTACATAATTTAAGAAACTAATGCATTTAAAAAATTATTAGTTTATGTTCTGGGGCACCCAAGATACAAAAATATGATTTTTGGAAAATCAACAACTGAAAGGAATGGAGACAGAGTTAATTTTTGTATGTTATCAAAGTTAAGTTGCTATAAATTCAAATCTGAGTGTTATAACTTTAGGATACTAAATGTAATCTCCATGGTAACCACCAAGAAAATAGCTATAAAATGTACACAAAAGGAAATGAGGAAGGAATTTAAACATTTCACTACAAAAAATCAACTAAATGCAAAAGAGGGAGCAATGCAGAAAATAAGGGAGAAAACAACTAGAAGGCATATAAAAAACAAATAACAAAATAACAGAAATAAGTCTCTATTATTAGTAATTACTTTAAATTACAGTAGACCCTTAAACAACAAGAGTTTCAACTGCAGAGGTCCATTTACACATGGAATTTTTTTTCCAGTAAACATGACAGTACTGTAAATGTAATTTTCTTTATTGTAATTTCTTGTAATTTCTTTGTAATTTTTTCTTGCAATTTTCTTGACCTTTTCCTTTTCTAGCTTACTTTTTGTAAGTATACAGTACATAATGCATATAACTTAGAAAATATGTGTTAATAAACTGTTTATGTTATCAGTAAGACTTTCAGTCAACAGCAGGCTATTAATAGTTAAGTTTCAGGTGAGTCAAAATTTACACATGGATTTTTGACTATGCAGAGGGTTAGTACCCTTAATCCCACATTGTTTAAAGGTCAGCTGTACTGTCTCCAATGAAATCTGAATTAAATTCTCCTATCAAAAGACATTTATTGGCAACATGCATAAAAACACATGACCAACTATATGCTATTTTCAAGAGATTCATTTTGTATCCAACGACACAGATACACTGAAAGGGAAGGATGTAGAAAGATATTCCAAGCAAATAGTATTAAAAGAGTAAAGGTGGTTATACATATTAGACAAAGCAGATGTTTTAATCAAAAATGGTTACCGGAGGGGGCACCTGGGTGGTTCAGTTGGTTAAGTGACTGCTTTCAGCTCAGGTCATGATCCTGGAGACCTGGGATCGAGCCCCACATCGGGCTTCCTGCTCGGCGGGAAGCCTGCTTCTCCCTCTTTCTGTACCTCTGCCTGTGTTCCCTCTCTAGCTGTGTTTCTCTCTGTCAAATAAATAAATAAAATCTTTTTAAAAAATGGTTACAAGAGATAAGAAGGATATTCTAATAAAGTTCGATACAGCAAAAATATATGACAATGATAATATTTGCATACCTAAAGACAAACCATCAAAATACATGAAACAAAACCTGTGAGAATTGAAGGGAAAAATAGACAGTTCTACAATAATAGTTGAAGACTTCAATATCTCATTCTCAATAATGGATAGAAAAACCAGACAGAAGATAAGTAAGTAAATAAAGTTTAACAAAATTAACCAACTAGATCTAGTAGACATGTACAGAACACTCTATCAACAACATCTAACTCATTTTTCTCAAGTTCTCATGGCCCATTTTCCAAGACAGACCATATATGAGGTCACATATTAAGTCTCAGTAGAGTTTAAAAGGTATATTTATACAAAGCAACGTCTCTGACTATAACAGGATGAAATCAGAAATAAATAACAGAGGTAAAACTGGAAAACTCACAAATTTGTGGATATTAAACAACGCAATAGTTTAAAAAACAATGTCTCAAAGAAGAAATCACAAGGGAAACCAAAAAATACTTAGATGAATGGGAAAAAAAATCAAATCTTGTAGGACACAGCAAAAGCAGTGGTAAGGGGAAATTTATAGCTACAGTTACATTTATTTGTTTATTTGTTCATTAAGATAAACAACTATAAGTCTATAGCAATAGCCCTCGTGAGATGGAAATATTTTTTTTAGATTTTATTTATTTGACACACAGAGAGACAGAGAGAGAGATCTCAAGTAGGCAGAGAGGCAGGCAGAGAGAGAGAAGGAAGCAGGCTTCCCACTGAGCAGAGACCCCGATGCGAGCCTCGATCCCAGGACCCTGAGATCACGGCCTGAGCTGATGGCAGAGGCTTAACCCACTGAGCCACCCAGGTGCCCTAAAGTGGAAATTTAAAACTTACATTAAAAAAAAAGATAACTGTACAATGTAAGGAACTCAAAAAAGAAGAAAAACTAAACCCAAAGATGGAAGGGAGGAAGGAAATAATAAAGATTAGAGCAGAGATCAATGAAACATAGAACAGAAAAACAATATGGAAATCAATGAAGCCAAAAGCTGGTTCTTTGAAAAGACCAACAAAATTGACAAACCTTCAGCAACTTGGACTAAGAAAAAAGAGAAGATAAAATTACTAATAAAATTACGAAGTCCTACAGAAATAAAAAGGATTGTGAGAGTATTATGAAAAACTGTATGACAATATATTAGAAATTTATTCCTAGAAATACAGATCATAAAGAAAGAAAATCTGAATAGACCTATAACTACTTGGGAGCATGAATTTCTAATAAAAAACCTGATGGCTTCACTAGTGAATTCTAGCAAATATATAAAGAAAATACCAATCCTTCTCAAACTTTTCCAAAAGAATGAAGAGGAAGGAATACTTTCTAACTCATTCTCTGAAGCCAGCATTGCCCTGACAGCAAAGCTCCAAAGACACAACAAGAAAATGGAGAACAATGCCTCTAATGAACACTGACGAAAAGTCCTTGACAAAATAGTAGCAAACTGAAACAGCAGTGTACTAAAAGGACCAAGTGAGATTGATTTCCAGAATGCAAGGATGGTTCAACATACCAAAAAATCAGGCAATGTAATGAATGAAGAATACTCTAGAGGAAGGAAGAAGAAGAAAAAAACCATTATCGTCTCAATTGATGCAGAAAAATCACCCAAGAAAATTCAACATCATGTCATGATAAAAACATTCAGCAAACTAGGACTAGAAGAAAGAATACCTCAATAACAAACATAATCATTTGCTCTACCAAAACCCCTTTTCCCATACGCCATGGGTACTTTAATGGCACCTGCACATAAAATTTTATGAAGCTTGCAGAAAGCAGGGTGGTCAGCATGCTTCCTTCAGTAACTTTTTGTTCAGCTTGCCTAATTATTTGGTCTATTTCTAATCTACCCCATTATAGATTCCCTCATCCAAATACAACAGCATAAAAAATTTCACATGAGGTGAAAAGCCCATACTGCAAAAGGAGAGCCTTCTTTGACTTCTTCATACTATACCAGATCTGCAGAATACACACATGTGTGGTACAATTCCTTAATAATGCATTATCATTAAAATTATTTTTGTAGCCCACTAAGTAAATCAATATCCCTAAGTAAATCAATAACCAAATCATCCACATAAGTGTTCACACCTTTTTTTGTTCTCCTTAAGAATATGGCTTTTTCCTCTCCTCAAAAAATAAAAAAAGAATAAAAATGCAGTATACTTTCTATTTCTGAAGTGAGATAGACCAAAGGTAATGCTTAGCTCTACCTGTACTGATCTTGAAAAGCAGCAATAAAGCCCTTCTTTTGGCCCTGGCCAAGCTATTATTTAAAAGCCACTGGGATAGAGATAGAGGGAACATTCCTCAACCTCATAAAATCTATCTACAAAAAACCCACAGCAAATATCACTCTCAATGGGGAAAAACTGACAGGCTTCCCATTGAGATCAGAATAAGACAAGGATGCCGACTCTCACCACTATTGTTCAACATAGTGTTAGAAGTCCTAGCAGCAGAAATCAGACAACAACAAGAAATAAAAGGTATTCAAACTGGCAAAGAAGAAGTCAAACCCTCTCTCTTCGCAGATGACATGATAGTCTATATGAAAAACCCAAAAGACTCTACCCCCAAACTATTAGAACTCATACAACAATTCAGCAATGTGGCAGGATACAAAATCAATGCACAGAAATCAGTTGCATTCTTATACACTAACAATGAAAATATAGAAAGGGCAATCAGAGAACTGATTCTGTTTACTATAGCGCCAAAAACCATAAGATACCTAGGAATAAACCTAACCAAAGAAGTTAAGGATCCATACTTGAGGAACTACAGAACACTCATGAAAGAAATTGAAGAAGACACAAAAAGATGGAAGAGCATGCCATGCTCATGGATTGGAAGAATAAACATTGTTAAAATGTCTATACTGCCCAGAGTAATCTATACTTTCAATGCTATCCCAATCAAAATTCCACCAACATTTTTCAAAGCACTGGACCAAACAATCCTAAAATTTATATGGAGCCAAAAAAGACCCCGAATTGCTAAGGAATTGTTGAAGAAGAAAAACAAAGCTGGGGGCATCACATTACCTGATTTCAAGCTTTATGACAAAGCTGTGATCACCAAGACAGCATGGTGCTGTCATAAAAACAGACACATAGATCAATCAAACAGAGTAGAGAGTCCAGATATGGACCCACAACTCTGTGGTCAAATAATCTTTGACAAAGCAGGAAAAAATACCAGTGGGAAAAAAGACAGTCTCTTCAATAAATGGTGCTGGGAAAATTGGACAGCTACATATAGAAGAATGAAACTCGACCATTCTCTTATGCCACACAAACAAAGGCAAACTCGAAATGGATGAAAGACCTCAACGTGAGGCAGGATTCTATTAAAATCCTAGAGGACAACATAGGCAGTAACCTCTTAGACATCGACCACAGCAACTTCTTTCAAGACATGTCTCCAAAGGCAAAGGAGACAAAAGCGAAAATGAACTTTTGGGACTTCATCAAAATAAAAAGCTTCTGCACAGCAAAGGAAACAGTCAACAAAATAAAGAGGCAACCCACAGAATGGGAGAGGATATTTGCAAATGACACTACAGACAAAGAGCTGATATCCAAGATCTATAAAGAATTACTCAAACTCAACAACCAAAATAAAGATCACCACATAAAAAAATGGGCAGGAGACATGAAGAGGCACTTCTCCATAGAAGACATACAAATGGCTAACAGACACATGGAAAAATGTTCATCATCACTAGCTATCAGGGAAATTCAAATCAAAATCACACTGAGATACCACCTTACACCAGTCAGAATGGCCAAAATTAACAAGACAGGAAAAAAACAAGTGTTGGACAAGCTGTAGAGAAAGGAGAACCCTCTTACACTGTTGGTGGGAATGCAAGTTGGTGCAGCCGCTTTGGAAAACAGTGTGGAGATTCCTTTAAAAATTAAAAATAGAAAAAAAAATTAAAAATAGAGCTACCCTATGACCCTGCAACTGCACTACCGGGTATTTACCCTAAAGATACAGATGTAGTGAAAAGAAGGGCCATATGTACCCCAATGTTCATTGTAGCAATGGCCACAATCGCCAAACTGTGGAAAGAGCCAAGGTGCCCTTTAACAGATGAATGGAGAAAGAAGATATGGTATATATATATATATATATACAATGGAATATTACACGTCCTCAGAAAAGACAAATACCCTGCTTTTGTAGCAACATGGACTGGATTGGAGGAGATTATGCTGAGTGCAATGAGCCAAGCAGAGAAAGTCAAGTATCATATGGTTTCACTTACTTGTGGAGCAAAGGAGTAATATGGAGGACAGTCGGAGAAGGAAAGGAAAGGGGAAGTGGGGTAAATCGGGGAGGGAGAGGAAACATGAGAGACTTTGGACTCAGAAACAAACTGAGGGTCTTGGAGGGGAGGGGTGGGATGATGGCTGAGCCTGGTGGTGGGTACTGAGGGCAAGTATTGCATGGAGTACTGGGTGTGGGGCATAAACAATGAATCTTGGAACACTAAAAAATAAAATAAAAATTTTTAAAAAGGATTAAAAATTTAAAAATTAAATTAAAAAAGCCACTGGGATATATAACTGCACATTTTTATGACTGTATTTTTTTAAAAGCACACAAAATCACACCTATGTTTAGTTCAATCCTTTTGTTCTCTTTTATTTTTTAAAGATTTTATTTATTTATTTGACAGAGAGAAACACAGCCAGAGAGGGAACACAAGCAGAGGGACTGAGAGAGGGAGAAGCAGGCTTCTCGCTCGCAGGAAGCCTGATGTGGGGCTGGATCCTGGGTCTCCAGGATCATGACCTGAGCCGAAAGCAGTCGCCTAACCAACTGAGCCACCCAGCACCCCCTTTTGTTCTCTTTTAAATTAAAGCTTATGAAAATTAAATTACGCATTCAGAAAAAAATTTTGTTCTGCATAAATAATAACGTATTCACCTCCATTACAAGATACTTTGACTAGGTCAGCAGAAGTTTTCACTTAAAAGCAAAGATCACGGTGGCATTCAAGTTTTACATAAAAGACTTTCCATTAAGAAAATTTATTCTTTCTGTTATGCTTCAGTAATTAAGGAAAGCACTCCTAATGAGCACTTTTCTGACAATAAACAAAAGATATCTGAGCACAAATGTGTTAACTAAGTTACTGATCTTTTGAAACAAATAATATTAAACAAATATGTGAACAAGTATTTGGGATAATTAGTATTGATTTCTACATATTCAAGGGTCTTTGAAGTTGTGAGGGTCACATCACTCTTAGGTTAGAAAATCCTCTTTAAAGTGAGAAAGCTTTAAAATGCTTATTGTCAAGGGACGTTGCATAGGCTTTAGAAAGCACTTCAAAAACACTGAATGTAATTGTATTAAACTTCAGACTTCCACCCTACTTACAAAACAATATCTTTCAGAAACCACACCCTCTCTTAAGACACAAAGAGGAATTTTCCAGAGTAGGCTTTAACATCTTAAAAAATTAATTTCCTTCAGTACTTCTCTATTGTCTACTTAAGGTAACCTCCCTATTCTCTCCCATTATAGCCTGTAGTCTTTATTGAGTGCTACAATTCCTGAAAAATATATTCCAAAAACTTGCTAAGCCTGTGACTACAAGGAAAACTGCTTACACGCAGTTCACAAAGATTACACTTGTCCAGTCCCTCCAAAGGAAATCAGCAACTCCCAATATCGAATTGCTTGTTTGTTATTGTTTATGGTCAGTTTGTTTTTTTATCCTTTTTTGACAAAAATGCTAAAAAACCCTCTTGTAGAATTGAGGGAGCTGGGAAAGCAAGTGCCAAACTTCCTTCCCAGCTCAATTCTCCAGCTTGACATTGGGGCATATCTAAACTGAGCCTTCCCATCCCCATATACTCACTCCCCATATATTCACTTAATATCCCTCTACCCTCTGGTCTCTACCTAGGAAAAAAACTTAGGAATTACTAGAAGTGCTAGACAGCATATTCTTTAAGGTAGTTAATATCAATTGTAGTATTACCCAAGACAAAGAAAGTCCAAGTTTAAGAATACCTAACACTATTCCTTTTCAAGAAGTAATGTTAAATTTTTGTTAATGTATAGGAGCTACTAAATCTCTCAAGCAACCCAAAGTTTCTTCTAAGAAAGACATCAAAACCAAGATGCTAGTAATAATACTCAATTCCAAATACTTTAGGATCCTAGCTACCTCTGAGATGATTCTAACTCCACCCTCACACACACATACACATACACATACACTCTGTTTCCACTCTTACCTCCATGAGATTTTAACTTGATCTTCCTCTTTGTAAATCTACAGGACCTTAGCAGAGAAAAAATTCATTGGTTTTCCAAAGTATGTTTGGATTTGTACAAAGAAATTAGAAAGAAGTGGAAAGTAGAACTACCTGGTATTTTATACCTGTGGAGAAACATAAATCCTGGGAATATGGAGGACTAAAGACACAGGGAGTAAGGACAGGGATCAAGAGAGAGAATACAGTGAGTTAAGGAGGAGGAAGCGGTCCTGTGGTTCCTCCAGAAGGCTGAGATAGTGAGATTCATCCCTTGTAAAGGTTTTCAGAGAGTAAAGTGGTTACCTTCGGAGCTGTAATGTCCACAATAACCAAACTATGGAAAGAGCCTAGATGTCCATCAACAGATGAATGGATAAAGAAGATGTGGTATATGTATACAATGGAATACTATGCAGCCATCAAAAATAGTGCCATTTGCAAAGACATGGATGGTAGTAGAGGGAATTATGCTAAGCAAAGTAAGTCAATCAGAGAAAGACAAGTGTCATATGATCTCAATGATATGAGGAATTTGAGAAACAAGGCAGAAGATCATAGAGGAAGGGAGGGAAAAATGTAACAAGATGAAACCAGAGAGGGGGAAAAGCAGTAAGAAACTCTTGATGGGGTGGCTGGGTGATAGACATTGGGGAGGGTATGTGCTATGGTGAGAAAATAAATAAATAAATAAAACTTTTAAAGTATACTTTGATAAATCTTAGTCCCTTCTCCATTATTGTCCACTGTGTCCCCTTACCCATTATAACCTTACATTTTTATGAGTTTCTTTATCATCACTCTACAATGTCTTCATTCAAATATAAACAAATACAGATGTATATTCTTTTTCTCCCATCTTCATTCGATAAAAAGTAGCTTAGTATATAGGCAGAATTCTGCTCCTTCACTTCTTCACTTAACACTCACGTAATATTTCCTGGAGATCTTCTCACACCACCATGTTGTGGATACCTCACAACAGCATAGAACTCCACTGTGGGGTCAACCTGGTCCCCACTGGTGGCCACTTGTGAAGTTTCTGGTCTTTTGCTAATAAAGACCATACCCTAATAAGTAAGTTTTACATATACCATTTTATAATTGTGCATTGGTAACTGTAGAATAGAGTCAAAGAAGTGAGATTTCTGGGACAAAGAATAAAATGCACCTATAATTTTAGTCATTAATGTTAAGTAATATTCCACAGGTGTTGTGACATTTTGCTCCACTTGCCACAGGCAGCAGTTTGTGACTTACTGAGAGAGTGCTGTTAAGCTTTTAGATTTCTGCCAATCTGATAAATGAGAAATGTTGTCTCAGTGTATTTGATCTTTGTTTCTCCTTCTCCACTAAGAGTGGAGTTGAGCATCTTTTCATATGTTTATGGACATTTCTCTTCTTTTTCTATAATCTATATTCTCCTGCCTTTTAATCATTTTTTATGGGGTTGCTGGTCCTCACAATTTCAGGAGTTCTTTATATATTAAAGTAAATACCAATGTCTGTAAAATGAGTGGCAAATATTTTTTCCTAGTCTTTCAACTGTCTTTTGGCTATGCCTTATGGAGTCTTTTTTCTATTCAGAAATTTTTATCAGATTGTCCTTTTTAAACTTCACACAACCCAAATAGTAGTATTATCCCCATTTTAGAGACGATGACACTGAATTATAGGAATATTGAATAAATTGTCCACGAACACACAAATCCAACGACCCTTCAATCCAACTTTGAAGATGGTGTAACATATATCATACCACAATATTCTTGCCATAAAAATAAAAAACAAGTAAAGCAATCACATCTAACACATTATAATAACTATGTTTTTATCCTTATAACCCTATGAAGTTGATATCATTATCATACTCATTTACAAATGAGAATTTGAGACTTCAAAAGGTTAAATAAATTTCCCTGGGAAATACTATTTCATCAAGGATCAAGTCCTTCAGTCCCTGTCAAGAGCAAGGGTGCTCCATATCCAAGCTCTACATGCCTTGTCCTCACAGACCTTACAGAGTCTAGAGTAGAGACAGAAGAGCAACTGGCTTCAATAATAGAGGTAAGAGCTGCATACTGGTACCAGTGGTATCACTCCATTTATTTGGAATCTTAAGCTGTGTCTCATTTGTTTTGAGGACAATGATAAACTATCAGGCCAGTGTCCAAGCAGCTGGCAGTATCACCAGATGCTGTCACTACACCCAACAATAGCCACAGCCATGTCCCCTAGCTGCGTGTTTAATGAAACCCAAATGCCAGAGTCCAGCTACTTGTCTGAGAATATTCCCTCAAATTCACCATGTTCAGAAGCTCCCTGGAGAGAAGCACTCCTTATGGAGGCCTTCCTGACTTCCTCTGTCAATTCCCCCTGATTTTGCTCAGCAAACTTTAGCTCGAGAATAAAACAGACTGGCAGAGAGGAAAGTACCAGTGCTTGCATTCAGTTCTCCCTGTTGGGCAACTGCTCTTACTGAAATGTAATCTTAAGTGATGTTCCCCACTTATAGTGAGAGGGCTTTGAGAAGTTCTAGAAAACTGTTTTCTGTTAAGATGATATTAAGGATCCCTTTCAACATGATCCCCAGTGAAAGAAAACTGAAAGTGGTTTATGGTCCCAGCACCAGGAATAGTTTCATTCCGACCAAGACTGAATTTTGCTTACCTGTGACCCTGACACTCCTATGAAAGATCCCAATTCCCTCTTTGAATTGGCCCTAAGGAAGCTCAGATTGGACTGTGTGGCAAACCCACGCCATTTGTGAGCCTACTTCTACTCCCAATTCTTTCTTACAAATTAACTCTTCTCTCCCTTGTACTTCCTTAAATTAATTTATCTCAGTGAATTATGTGTTTCTTGTATTGTCACCTAAATTCATTATTTAGTAAGAAAAGGTGTAAATATATATTTGAACTAAGTATTTCATCCTCTTTTTTATTCTTTCAAACATTGCAAACACACCATGATTGGAACTCTAGTGAATCTAAGTTACGACTCCATTTACATAAGTAAAGAAAGATAACTTTATCTGCACCAGAATTTCACTGACTTCTTCTCACTTGTGATAATTGGTATCTCTGGTTAAAAAAAAAAAAAAGAGTCAAGGCACATCAGAATTCTCTTCAGCTTTCATAATTGTCTGGCATGTTAACTGCTACCTGCTTGAGCCAAGCTTACATTATTAATGACTTCTCTGACCGCTGCTTTGAAGCTAGCAGACATGGAGCCTTTAAATTAAAATAGATATTAGTACCTAAAATGTAATCTTCCAAGAAAGATACTGGCCCCTGTATACGGCAATAAAATCACTCAAAGAGCAAACTAAAGTCACCTAGAACATCACTTTAAAATATTACTTGCCACAGAACAGAAAACACAGGATTATAACAGAAGAAAGACTCTACATAGGCCCTAGAGTGCATACTTAGTATCTCATTTCCGTCAGCCTTCTGTGAATTACAAATACAGAACTATTCATCCAATGGAAAGAATTTCCCCATGTTCTCAAGCTTCCCTCTCTACTACTCTACCCACAGAAGGCTACCAGCACACTCTACTCAGGAAAAAGCGTATTTCACGATAATAAAACTTTAGCTCACTGTGATGAAAAAATCAAAACTAAGAAAACCCAAATATGTTTGTATCTATCCTAAGAATAAAAGATTTTCTTTGTCTTAACTTTATTTGTCCATTTGTTCACTTTTGTCTCTTTTTCATTTTCAAAGATTTCATGAACAACTCAGAGTTTATTCCCCCTAAGCCTTGAATCATTTTATATTTAGACAAGCTGAGTCTGGCTATCTCAGGAAAAATCACGCTTTAGACTTTTGCAGTATTTCTGAGCTCAAAAAATTACTAGTGTTCGGGAGTCTAAAATGACTATACCCAGAGGAGCTAATTTTCATCTGTGCTTTGAACTTACACAAAAACCACAGCTGCCTTTATCTATCTGGCTTATAGGTTAATTTACCACAGGCTGTTTGGTTTGGTTCTGTCTGGTGTTATTTAGTTGATAAAAACTGGGAAATATTGTGACTATCTGTGTCTTGCCCTTATTATACTGTCCCTTTGGTTCATATCATCTCACCTCCCCCTCCCCCTCTCTCTTTCTCTGTCTCTCTGAAATTAGGTTTTCTGTTGCCAAGAATAAATTGTTCCTTAGGGAAACCAGTAAAAGTCTTGATTGTGTGTCACCTTGAGCATAAGCGTGCCAGGTAATTTTCATTTTACCCTCAGTTTAAAATCACGGTTTCCAACTCTTGCATATCTTTGAAGGGAGGTGAGGAGCACTGAGCTCATTATAAAATCAGTTATTATTCACGCTTTCAACTACAGCATATCTACTAGCATGGAATGAGACTATCCTCAATCGGCAAGAATCAATATTTAATACAGTCATTGAAAATAAAGTATATATCCCTCACTGACGATAAACAAACAAACCCAAGAGGTAAATCTTCATTTCAAAGGAAGAATACAAGGCTTTGTTTGCTGAATTAGAGTTAAAATTTTAGATCTTTCTGGATTTCATCTAATTTCTACATCCCTCAGGAAACCATTACTTTATTACTTGCAGCTGTAATGCCTCCCTAGTGCTGCTACCCTAGGTGCGGGTCCTTGCAAAGGGCCCAGGGAAATCATGTCCAGTAAGTATAATAAACAGAAGAAAGGTCCTGCTTTTTTTTTAAGAAAAATAAATCTTAAATTTCAAAATGATAAACTATGGTAGAGGCCATAACACTAGCAAAGATGCATACCCTTCACATTCTCTAAGTCATCAAGCACTGTTTTCTTCTAATGTTCCAAATTCAGAGACATAATGAAGGTGGAATAGTCAATGAGGAAACAATTAAAGACTCAAGCATATAATTTAAAAAAAGAAATTGAATAAAACTCTGTGAGAAACATTTAAGCAGGGCAAAGACGCACCGAGATATTGCCATTGTGTGTAGTTATTAACAAGAATGAGTTATATCTATGTTGGCTGACCTAGAAAGCAGCTATAATCAAGTTTAAAAAAAGATACTGTACAACAATGTATACAGTAGGACCTCATTTTTGTAAAATGAGGTAAACAAGCAAACAAAACTAAACACAATAGGAAGCTGTAAGTTTCTATAAGCACAGAGGAAAATACATAAGTATAAATAGTTAATGGTTAACACTGGTTACCTCAGTTTATTATCTTAAATTTAAACAGAACAAAAAAAAATAAGAAAAAAAAGACAAACTATGAAGGAAGATACATGTATCATACATATGAAAGAATTTTCTATTCAATTCAATAAGCATTCGTTGAGTGCTAGGAAATAGGCATATTGCTTAGATATGGTTCACTGAGCTACCAGTAATAGAAAACCTAACTCAAATTGCCTTAAGTAAGAACATATTTATTGGGGGCGCCTGGGTGGCTCAGTTGGTTGAGCGACTGCCTTCGGCTCAGGTCATGATCCTGGAGACCCAGGATTGAGCCCCACATTGGGCTCCCTGCTCGGTAGGAAGCCTGCTTCTCCCTCTCTCACTCCCCCTGCTTGTGTTCCCTCTCTGGCTGAGTTTCTCTCTGTCAAATAAATAAAATCTTAAAAAAAAAAAAAAAAGAACATATTTATTGGTCTATATAATCAGAAGCCCAGTGGGGATAAGGGTTTCAGGAAGGACATGATCTGTGACTCCAGCTCCATTTGACTAAGATTCTCTTGGTTTTCCTTTCTCTGCATAGAATTCACCCATGGTCTAAGAGGAAGGATAGGACTTATTTCCAAGTATCACATGTCCAGAAGAAGAGAGAATTGTTCCCTAGGAGATAAAGTAAATGCTCCTGTCAAATCTTTCCTTGTGCCTCACTGGCCCAACTGTACCATATTCCCAATCTTGAAAAATTCATTGACAAAGAAGATAGATATTAGATCAATCGGGGATTGTCTTGAGCAAGGCATGAAGACAGTCTACTGAGAAACATGGGCTGACTTGGGGAGAAGAGAGGAGCAGATATTGAAAGAGGGTTCTATTAGCAAAGAGAACAAAGAAGTGATGACTATGGTCAAACACAAACAATAGCAACATGGTCCTTACTGAGTAGAGTTTACACACTTCAAAAGGCAAGCAATAAAGAAGCGATTATGACTGTGAGAAGCATTGTGGAGTATACGGTGCATGTTCTAGGAACAGATAGCACAGGATTTATCACTGATAAAAAGAAGAGAACTCAGGCATTATTCTAGTGTGACTGCTCAATAAAAAGTTATTTTTAATATTAATGGTCAGAATGTATAAAACACAAAAGACTTCAATATAGATACTTGTCATCTGTAACAGTGCTAAAGGTTTCCACCTCGCAAACACAGATTCTGATAAATTCTATTTCACATTATTCCCATCCCAAAAGAAACATGTATATAAACTGGGTTTTATACTGCATTAGTGAACATGTTCTTAACAGGAAGAGAACATCTGTCTTACCAGGCTCCAATGAAAATTTAATCATCCACTTCTAATTTTACATATATGAAGACTGGAAGAATTTTGCACAAATTAGTTTCTGGCTCCAAACATTTCAAACACCATTTCTCCTCCACTATACTTCTGGTGCCAAGCACTGAGAGATGCATTCATACAGCACCTTCATGTCACAATGTAGCATGAGTCAGCACAGTGGGGAGTGGGAGTATTCTGGAAGCCATTCCTACACTAAATTTGCTACTAATAACTTCACTATTATGCATCCCACTAAACCGGAATTAGTGTGTCCCCGATTCAATTTGGATCCCAAAATACCTACAAAATTCCCCAAACACAGAGGAAATATGACAGAAGCTAAGTCAAAGCAGAAAGAGACAATGGTTGTGGAGTGAATGAAAAAAAAACATATATATATAAATATTACCATTACTATATATTACATTTATATATTGCACAAATATATATGGCCATGGAAACACACTGCTAAATTCACATCCAAAGCCTTGAAAGGGGCTCAGGCAACTGAGAAGTGCTGAAGTTCATTTAAGCCTCATTAGTTTTATGGTAAAGTCAGCTCTGCCTGGGAGAGAAAAGCAGGTTGAGGGGAGACTATGCCAATATAGGAGAGAGAGAGCACAATGATAGTTGAGGGCTTCCTATAAAGGCGAAGCCTAGAATGCAGAACACAGGAGCAGGGAAGGAGCACAAGTTATTTCAATACAGACAAGTCTGCATATGGAGAAACAAGAGGGGTTGAGAGAGGTCTCTTGTTTCCATAACTTTCCATGGGAAGTAAAACACAAGGTTATCTGTTAAAGGTGAGTGGATAGTTATATCTAAGGAATAATGGTGAGACTTATGAATAATAATTTTGGAAACTATAAAAGAGATGACAGGGCAATGGGAAAAGTGCTAAGTGGCGCTGAGGTCAAAAAATTGAAGAATATAATCTTGACACGTCACCAATTTTT
>PITA01016771.1:0-45480 GCA_004023965.1 Spilogale gracilis
CCAGGCCCAACCTGATGCCAATTGATTCAGAATTTTTTGGTGATGGACTGTAGGAGAGAGAACAGTTTTCCTTCGCCCTCTTAGGGTTCCTGGTTGGGTCTGATACTTAAAGCGACAGAAATAGATTAATGGGAGAAAGGCATACACATTCATTTAATGAAAGGTTTCCACGATATGGTGGGCTTTACAAGGAAATGAAGACACGAAGAAACCATTCAACCTCAGTATTGTTATGGTAGGTTTGATAAAGGGTAAACAGTTGTGGAGAAGTGTCTACTGTGTCAAAGTGCCATATTTTGGGGTGGTGTTTCCTGAACCCCATGAGGACCGAGGCATCAGTATTTCTTAAATCCCCCCAGGTTTGTGCAATGTGCAGCCAGCTTTGAACGTATAGAATATGACAAACCATCGGTGCTTTCCAAATAACATTTGTTGAGCACCTATCTCGTGCCAGGCAGTTGGGAAACAGGGATGAATGCTCTCACTCCCAAGCACACTAAAGGTGGGGGAGAGCTCTAAAATGCAAATTACAATGTTTCTCACCTACTCACCTTGCCTGGAGCACTTTGAATTAAAGTCTTTTGAATCTTCTTAAGTGTATGGTCATGTCTTACTCATCCATGATGGTGGGGATGGGGTGCCAGAAATTGATGAGCTGCACAGATAATTTATTTTTCTTATTGCACCATTACTTTTGACCTCTTTCCTCATCAAACCTTCAGCAAAAGCTGCTGATGTGCTGCAAAATGGACTCATTTGAGCTTTATCTCTATTTTTCTTGCTCAACCTTTTGTGGAGGTGCTAATGAGGATTAAGTCACCCAAAAGGTGGGCAGCAGCAGGGGGCATGCAGAGATTCAAAGAGCCTGCATCATGTGTGCTCAAGATGTTTTCTAAGTTTTATTTATTTTCAAGGAGATGATCACAATAACATACAATCAGGGGGACAGGGTGCTGCTGGTGTGAGAGTCTGTGTTATATTGTCATGGAGTCCTATTAGACCATTTCAGTGTCGATGCAATCCAACCATTGGGCTCAAAGTAGGGTACCCAGGAATGATGTCTACTGACCACCTTGTCAAGTTCAGAGTCCCGCCAAAACCCTCAGACACAAATTTGACCATGGGTGGTCAAATCTGACTTCCAGCTTTTGGTAATATTGCAACTCATGGCTTTTGCAGACCACTCCTTGGCATCTCATCATTTTCAGTGCTTCTCCCTGTTTCTGGATTGTGAAGGTTGCTCTGACTCACACTAACTCTGCAACCTCTATTTCCCCATTTCTAAACTGGATGTTTCCCCTCACACCGAGGGAGATGTGTGGACTAAAGATCAAGCCTGAATAGGTGTTCAGCATAGCACCCAGCCCTGACACGTGAGCTCATAGCCGGTGTTAAAAGGACTTCCGCCTCTTTTCCCTGTGTTGTCTCCCTCTTGACTTTTAGAACTGAAAAAAGCTTAAGCTTCTGATTGTTTCATATGACAACAGCTCTATAACTTGTTGCATTTCTTTATCACGTCTGAGAAGGATCTAAAATTAATGAGCTTGGTGAGGGTCCTAACACTTAAGAACTTCAACCAGGTCAGGGGCGTAATTCATTTTTTCAAGTCTTTTTCAGCTGAGAGACTTAAAATGTCATTGTTTATTCAATGATGTCAGCACTTCTCGGGTAGAGTCATAAAATGGCACCTGAATGAAAACATACAAGTGCAGAAGAATGGATCTTACAAGTGGAAGCAATTTTCAGATGGAATTTCTAGCCAGAAGCAGATATTTGGAGGTCAGGCTTCTGGAGAAGAAAAGGAAAGACAAGCCAAGAAAATGGCAGCTTCAAGACCAGTAGGAAACCCAGGTGGGGGACTGGTTCCGACCATTGTGGCCGGGAGCTTCAGTAAGAGCAAGAGAGTCGTGCCAGTGACGTCGGTCCAGGCCTTGTACTGGCCCACCAGCTGGGGCGCCACTGGCCTCTCCAGGACAAACAAGAGGGGATCTTTCTGCTCATCTCTCGTTCACGAGTCCATTCTATGGCCAAGTGCCTCTTTCTACTTCCCAGATCGACCTGAGTGGCTACCCATGTAAATAGAATGGCTATTTCTGTTAAACAGAGCTTAACTATTTCTGAAACAGCCATTTATTTGTGAAGACTATTTTATGTTAATTTAATTATAAGAAAATTGAAAAGTGTAATACATAGCTAAGCCCTTAAGGCCGGTTAATCTATTTGGATTGTAACAAATATAATTTTTATTAGCTCAGCCTATTTGGATGATAACGAGTGTAACCTTTCCGTAGACATTACAGACTCTGAGTTATGGTCTATTTTTATGTAAAACCAGCCTTGAGTAGAATAAAAAGAAGTTCTTTTATCTGTCATTGTGTTATGGAATCATTATATTAATGAGAGTAGAATCGGAGCCATTCCTATTATCTCAGAGTGGAGCTCATGTCTTCTCTAGGTGTGACTGGGAAAAACAAACAAACAAAAAACCAAAAAAAAAAAAGAAAAACCAAAAAACCCAGGTAGTTTTGAGAAAAAATGATCAGCCTTATAGAGAGGTAAGATATTCTGAAACCTCCTGTGGATAAAATATGTCGATTTTTAAAAAAGAACTTATTTATTTATTCATTTATTCATTTATTTATTTGCATGAGAGAGAGAGAGAGAAAGAAAGAGAATGCGTGTGAGGGCGGGGAGGAGCAGAAGGAGAGGGACAAGCAGACTTCATGCTGAGCACAGAGTCCAAAACACGGGGCTTGATCTCACAACCCTGAGATCGTGACCTGAGCTGAAATCAAGAGTCGGACTCTTAATGGACTGAGGCACCCCAAAATATGTTGATTTTTTAAAAAAGATTTTTGTTTATTTGACAGAGAGAGAGAGAGAGCAAGAGAGGGAACACAAGCAGGGTGAGTGAGAGAGGTAGAAGCAGGCTTCCTGCTGAGCTGGGAGCCTGATATGGGGCTCGATCCCAGAGTCCTGGGATCATGACCTGAGCTGAAGGCAGTCGCTTAACCTACAGAGCCACACAGGTGCCCAATATGTTGATTTTTAAGAGGGAAAGTCACTCATTTTTTCCCCAGCCAGTTAGACCGTCTATCCAGAGCCTCAACTCTCTTGGAACACAGTTGAATGCTTGGAAAGAAATTTAAAAAACAAAACAAAACAAAACAAAGTAAAACAAAACAAAACAAAAACCCAGAAAAGCCAAGAGGCCAAAGTGTTGTCAGATAGCCTGAGTACCAGGAAAGCTCTTTTTATTCATCGAAAAATCTCCTGTTTTATCTGGTTTCCCAGCCCCAGACAGACAACACACATGACAACCAATACTGTAAGATTTGCATGTTGAATGCACTCACTGGGGTCAAGAACACAGACTCTGGTGCCAGACTGGCTGTTCTAATCCCAGCTTTGCTGCTCACTTCCCGGGTGACCTACATGCCTCAGTTTCTCCTTCCATAAAACGGGGATGACAGTTGAAGTGCCTGCCTCAGGGAGTTGTGTGAGGACGTGGAGAAGTGAATAAATGTAAAATGCATTAAGCAGTTCCTGGCACATAGCTAGCTAGATGTAGCATTAATAGTACATTCTTCCCATACCAGTGGAGGTAGAATTACTATAGTTTTCATTTTTCCAAAATGCCATTTTCTTTTTTAGGCTCTGGTGCCCATATGATGTGGCCACATTGCACAGTCTTGAACTTTTCTTCAATATCATTTTTTTTCACTCTGCCAAGAATAGCTTTGAAATGTATACACGTTTAAAAGTTCATGCCAAGTTTGGGAAAATTTCTGTCTGATAAGCCAGGTGCTTAACGAAGTTCTCACTGTGTGTCGGGCCCGGGACTGAGCATTCCTGTATTATGTGAGCATGGAGCGTTCCAGGCAAACCCAAAAACCTGGGCAGCAAGAGCAGACCTATGACTAGTTGCCTCTAGACTCCTCAGGCTAACGCAGATATGGCATCACATTCAATTGTCACACAGCTCCAAAGGACAGCCAGTGCCGAGTTCATCTGTAGGTGAGCAAACAAGGCCGTTGGGAAGTCAGATGCTGGGCTCAGGGTCCTGTAGCCAGAATGTGGCAAATGCAAATTTGCTCCACTTCAGTATGCTTGCCTCTAACCACTGGACTACACTCTCTGTCTCAGTCAGCTCAGGCTGTCATAACTGAGTACCGTAGACTGGGTGATGTGAACAAAAGAAATGTATCTCTCACAGTTCTGGTGGCTAAGAAGTCCAAGGTGAAGGTCAGGCTACTTGGTTGCTTATGAAGCCCCCCCCCCCCCTTGGTTTGCACACAGCAACTTCTCGCTGTCTCCTCAAATAGGGGAGAGGAGATGATCTCTCTAGTGTCTCTCCTCTAGTGATATTAATGACACCAACTTCATTTTTGAGGGCTAGTCCCTAGGGGTCTAATCACCTCCCAAATCCCTGCTTCCCGATACCATTGTAGTGAAAATTAGAGCTTCAATATATGAATTTGGGGAGCACAAACATTCCACCCACGGCTGTTCCCTTCACCTCTCGCTAAGAATCTCTTTGACTTATTCACAACTTTAATGGCTGTTCACTTATGAAGTATATTCGCTGAACGGTAAAAATCCATAAAGTTTAAGTTAAGATGGTTCCACTGTACAAAACATGATCTTTCTTGGTTCATAAAAATGTTGGCTCAGAATTCAACTAAAGGGAAGTTCAAGAGGACTTTATACGACTCTCGGAAACTTTGTTTGAGTGAGATTTGACTGACTTGAATCATCCAGTTACTTTGTCCATTCTTCTTTGTTTTAGAAGGAACCAGAAGGACATATAGGTTCTTGGTGTCCATTCTGGGGCAAATGCTGTGTTACATGTTCCTGGGTTCCCACGGTGTCACCCATGTTCTTGGGTACTAGGAAGTAGGGCTCACCTCCTCTGAGCTAGATTCACTTATTTGTATATTCACATACTCACTTATTCAGCAGGTGTTTTTTTGTGTGTGTGCTCCAATTTGATGTCAAATTCTACAGTAGTCTCTGAAGATGGCATAGGCGAAAGCATATCATATTTTCTCATTCCATCAGTTGCACAGTCAGGGAATGCTTTCTGAGACTCTTAAGCAGAGAGCAGGCTAGTCCAATAAGCATGGTGACCAACCCCATCCCGATTCACCAGGGATGCAGACGTCCAAGGGCTTTCCCAGCTCTCCCAAACTGGCAAAGTCCAGAACAAATAGAGACTAACTCGGTTGGGCTTGGAGGTCCTGTTCTCTGAGAAGGAACTAGATTGGAGTTAATTTCATGCTCTGTAGACCCTTCTCTGACATCCTGGGAGTGATGAACAGAAAAAAAAAATAAGAAAGAAAATTCCAGGCTGTCGAATGGGCTGCTGTTGTCCTGACAGGCAGAGGTGGGAAGGGGGCCTGGGTTTATACCGAAGTCCCTGTGGGCCAGCACACCCACCGCCATGTTGGATTCCAGGGCTTGCCGCCAGCGCCGCTGCGTGATCATGCCCTCCCAGGCCAAGGGGCGTCTGCAGGACTCCTGCAGACCGTGCTGAACATAACTAGCTGCAGGGGCTGCCGCGGGGATGGGTTGGGCCCCAGAGCTAGTCTGCTGGGTTTGATATCCTTCTCTACCTTTTCCTAGCCACCATCTTGGGGACGTTCCTGAGCTTTCCGACAGTCTCAAAGAGGGGGTTATTACTGGCCCAGTAGTCGCACCCGTTCACAGTGTGTGACAAATTGCTAGCATATTAGAACATTCCTGCACCTCAGAAGTGGCTGGTGTGTAGGGGAAACAAGAACTAACAGAGATCGTGAAGCACAAGACTGTCTGACTAGGCACCGTCCTGAGCAGCAATGCGAGCTGGAAATGACCGAGCTTCTCTTCCCATCAGGAGGCAGGGGTGAAGCTGCTTTCACATGGCTCAGAGCTTGGCTCTGTGGCTTGTTTTTTGGGACTCTAGGACATCAGCCGGTGTGGAGCAAGCAGAAATTTAGTGATGCCAGCCCAGAGGCTGCCCTGAAGTAGCCACAAGGTGAAGGACAGGGTGGGCCACCCTGGAGAAAGGCCTGGCTGTCTAGCTGACACAGCCCTCAGCCCACTGCCTTCAATGGGGGAGGCCGGGGCCAACTCAGGTGAGCCCAGTCGAAGTACCCAGAAAACCACGTGGTTGTGGGATATCATCACCTGCTTTTTAACCATTCTGTTTTGACATGGCTTGTTCCACTCCTATTCTCTGCCAGGCATTTAAAGCCTCATAAAGAACACAGGAAGGTGGCTATCATCAGTCCCATTGTGCAGACGGGGAAGCCATCTCAGAGCACATGTGCCTTGTCTCAGGGGTCATACCTCGGCAGCGGCTCTTTCACGCCAGGGCTGACTGACTCTGATGAGGGTTTTATGCTGTCCTTCATGCTCTTTAGAACATTATGATGTCTTTTCTTTAAAGGAGTCTCCTGTGTATCAAGTCTCCTGTCTCAATACTGGTTGAAATCATGGTTCTTTATTTTCTTTTTTAAAGGTAGGCAGAGAGGCAAGCAGAGAGAGGGAGGAAGAAGGCTCCCCACTAAGCAGAGAGTCCCGATGTGGGCCTTGATTCTAGGACCCTGAGATTATGACCTGAGAAGAAGGCAGAGGCTTTAACCCACTGAGCCATCCAGGTGCTCCATTTTTTTTCTTAATATTTTATTTATTTGCTTGAGAGAGAGTATTGAACAGCAGGAAGAAGCAGAGGGAAAGGGAGAGGTAGAAGCAGACTCCCCATCGAGCAGGGAGCCTGATGTGGGTCTCAATCTTAGGGTCTTGGGATCATGATCTGAGCTGAAAGCAGATGCTGAACTGACTGAGCCATCCAGGTGCCCCCCATTTTTTATTATATATATATATATGTATATATATATATATATATATATATATATTTAATCAGAGGGTAACAAAGCAATTTAAAGATGATTTTTTTAATAGTCATCTGGTTAAGATCAGGAGAAGCAAGTATTTCTCCACAGAAGTCAACAAGATGTTTAAAAAAAAAAGCATTACTGCAGAATGCATATGGGTTGTCCTGGCACGGGATGTGGAACCTGTCCATGAACATGGGCTCCCTTCGTGCACTGGCTTTGCACCAACCAGCGGCTGGAAGGCCTTTGTGTCAAAAGCCGGATACCGTCTCTGTCATAACTAGTCCACTATGTGTTTGTGGGGAAAATGCCCATAGACAATACAAGAGCAAACGGGCATGGCTGTATTCCAATAAAGCTTTATTTACAAAAATAAGCAGGGAGCTGGATTGGACATCCAGCCCTAGTTTTCGGAAGCCTGGTTTTGAGAATTTAACATGGCAGAGATGACCTTGACCTCAGAGTTTGTCACCTACTCTCCTCCACATCGGGGGACTTTGCATTATTTTTCCTCTTGCCCTCTGCCTCCCGTCAGTTTCTCTTGTTTTTCTTCCGGCCCTCTCTGCTCCTGCCAGGATAACTCTGGGCATTGCTTTACGTCTGGTGACCCTCGAGGCTAAAGGGTGTGTTGACCCAGTATCAGCCAAGCTGCTGTGTGACTTTGATCAAATCTGTTACCATGTGTGCCAGAATATGAGGCAAATCCCTCTTTCCTCCACATCAACACCAAATTATCACTCAGGAAGAACAAAAGGCAGTTGCCTTATATTTGACTCTTTCCTAACCCTTCTTTCTCTACTGGGTGTTCTGCCAATCACCTTTTTTTTTTTCTTTAACAAAGTACCACTTGGGGAAAACTTTAGAGCCTGAAATCATTTCAATTAGTTCTGTGTGTGGGTTTTTTTTTTTTTTTATTACACTTATAGAGGAAAGCCAAGGACTTTCTATTATTATCTTGTAAGCTTATGAACTTTCAAATTGTACTTCCTAAAACCTAAGGTAAAGTTACTTTCATGGGATAGATAAACAACTCTTCTACTATTCTGTGGCTTGAGATTATGAATTAACAGTTCTGTATCTCAAACAAATCAGAGGTAAACAGGGGTGACGTGCAAAGCCATATTGATTTAGATGATTCCAAAGTGGCTTGTATGTTGATGGCCAAGTATCCGATGGTTTTGAACCTTTTTATTTTTCCATGAAGTGTGAGGTTGAAAAATAGTAATAGTTCTCATATGTTATTTTCTGTAAGACATTTGTCATATCAAAGATTCTGATAATGACATCCATTGTATAATACTGTTACAAGAAAAGTATGAGATAATGAAGACTGAGCAAGCCCCTGATATCCAGGAGATTTTCATTGTATTAACACTCATCCCCCCATAATAATAAAAGGAAATATGTGGGAGAGAAATCAGTTCAGTCCAGTGTTTAACTCAAGGAACTGGTGTTCTATAGAACATGGTGTGGGAATCCCTATGGTTAATTTTGTGTGTTCATATGCCTGGACCATCATGTCCAGATATTTGACCAAACGTTATTCTGGACATCTCTATGAAGGTGTTTTTTTATGGGTGAGATTAGCTTTGAAATCAGTAAACTTTGAGTAAAACACATTATGCTACATTATGGTGGGTGGGCCTCACCAAATCAGAGGAAGGTCTTAATGGAACACAGTCTGAATTTCTCTGAGCAAGAAGGAACCCTGGCAGTGAATTTTCTTTGGATTTGGACTATAACTCTCTTCTGGGTCTCCAGGCTGCCAGCCTCCACAATCTCATGAGCCAGTCCCTTAAAATCTCTCTTTCTCTACGCCCTGTTGGTTCTGTTTTCCTGGAGAGTCGTGACATGTACATCTACTTTCCAGGTAACATTTTAGAAAACAGACCAGACCAAAGAGGATTAGGAGAAAATGATGAAGAAGTTGGGGGAAAAATTAAACTTTGGTTAAAGAAATGATTTCTCTGTGTCAAACAGTCTTCATAATGTTTTGAATTCCTTTTAAAATCACGAAATTGTATTTGGCTACTGCCTTGTGGATCCGCATCCTCTCTGTTGAGATGGCTCATTGTCTTACCAATAATCAGGCAAATGACATGAAAAGACAATTGTCACTCTCTCTGAACTTGAGCTCGCCTCAGGAATTGTGTGTGTGTGTGTGTGTGTGTGTGTGTGTGTGTGTGTGTGTGTGTGTGAAAGAGAAAGAGAAAGGGACAGCGAGAGAGGGAGAAATATTATTTTAATAAACACAGAAGGGAAGTACAGAGCGGGAGGAGGAGGAAAAGGAAGGAAAGTTTTCAGTTTCATATTTCAACTTGAAAACCATTGTGGGAAGTATCAGTGTCTTTCAAAGGAAAAAGGATACACACTTGAAAGGAGGCAGGATATGAAAGAGAGGGTATAATGGGCTGCTGAGTGGAGAAGGAAGCTCACCATATGCAGTGTCCTGAGGGAAGTGTGGATAAACAAAGTGAGAGGCAGGCTCACTTCCGGAAGTAATGAGGGACCCAGACCCGAGCCTGAGCCCGGGGAAGGCAGCTGGGGAAGAGGAACACAAAGGCCCCTCCTGAGGCACTGAGGGAGGCAAGTGACTTCCCACAGATGCCCCCAAATGTTTATGAGCCACATGTAGAAAGAAAGATAAGCTCTGAAAGCACTTTAGAGTCGAATCTACAGAGGTCACAAGTTTTGAGGGCAGCTTGGAGGAGAAACACAAATAAAGACATTAAGAATTTGGATCCGGAGAAAAAGGCATGAGGGATCTGAACGAGACACACCAGGTGACAGGGACAGCAATATTGACCAAGCTTTTAAAAATACTTTGCATGAGGGAGGTGTTTTCCAGAGAACTTAGCTAGGAGCCAAAGGGAAAATAATGCTTAACTGAAAGGGTGAGACAGTGCCCACGGGGTGTGAGGAGTTTAGAGGCATTTTAAGCTAGCTTGGTTCAAGTTGAAAAGTAATTAACCCAAGTTATATGTTACCTGTTAAACTGTTATTTAACTGTTAAAATATAAACAATGAAGGCAATTATTAAATGCGGAAGCAGTCTAACTCTAGAAAGGAACAATGGATTTTGTGTATATTTCAAAGAATGCTGATGTGTTTCAGTGAAATCATATACCATCTTGGGAAAAAACTAAGCATACATATAATAATAATAAAAAAGTAAGTGGACGGCAATCTTCCCAAATTCTTCCAGAATCATCTTCCTCTAAATGCGCCGTATCCTTATGATCTTAAATCTTGGTTTTACTGCGTACAAGAAAGGCAGAAGGACTGGGGAGCAGGCATGAATGTCAAGAGACTAAAACCTGTCACAAGGGTGAGTTAACATTCGAAGCAAAGAATCTTTTCCTGTGTTTACTGATATTTAAAACTTTGAAGTCTCAAAGTTGCACTGACATTTTATTTTCAAAGCAGCAGAGGTGAATTTAGCCCAATATTGATGGGTGAGATGTGGCCTTTCCCTGTCTACGTCAGCACATTGCCATGGGAGGGGGGAGAGAAACATTGAGAGAGAGAGAGAGAGAGGGAAAAGAAGGGGGGGGAGGGAGCAAGGGAGAAAGAAGAAGGAAGGAAGGGAGGGAAAGAAGGAAGGGGAAAAGGAGTGAGAAAAACCCGTCATGTGGGGGCATCTTTACATGCTAAAGCGTCTGAATGAACATATTATGGGCATAATCTACTCTGGTAGGTGAGCAGCCGCTATGCACGAACAGTCCCTGGAGACCCTCTTTCCTTCTCAGGGATGCCTGTAATATATGTTTGCTTCAGGGCTGGTGAGGAGAGTCCCTTCCTGCCTGCGGAGACATTGCTAGGCTGTTACCCCTGGCATATATTGTGCTGTGATTTTAATTAAAGCATTTGAATGCTGGCAGGTTAGTATTGTTAGCGGGGATGTCTGATTAATTGCTTACTTCTTTGTCACAGCTCTAAATGGGATGTTGTGAGGGTACGTGTTAGAATCCAAACAATTCCCCCTAGAGCGAACGGGTAAATGGACTTGGGGGCAATCAGTCCCTTTCATTTGGAGTGTGAGGTAGGAGAAAAGCCAAAATGGCACCGGTCACCGGGTGATCCCACTCAAGGATGCTAGAGTTAAAAGTGCTTCCCAGCGCCGGAGGGCGGGCTGGGGCAGCCCTTTACCTGTGACGCCACGGGCCCCAAGGTACAGGGAGGATTCGGCAGGTAAAGCGCTCTGCTCTCCGCCAGCCAAATTAATAAATGTGCAAATTAAAAAGGATGTCAGGGCACTAAAGAAACATCTGCTAACCAAAGTAAAAAAGTAATGATGATGATGATAAATAGGGAGAGACAAAAGGGATTTCTGCTTCAGGCGAATTTCCGTCCAGCTGCACCCTACAGGAAGGAGCAATCAGTTACCCATGAGGGTCTTGCGGTGGCGAGACAGTTAGAACATTATCTTTGAGCATCCAGGTGATAGACTTTTAGACTACTGACACTTTAATATATTACCAGACCCTGGCGACTGTCCCAGCTCAGGGTTTCTCAACTCGGCTTCGCTGACTCTTGGCCAGATAACTCTTTTTTTTGTTTTTTTTTTTTTAAGATTTTATTTATTTATTTGACAGAGAAAGAGAGAGACCACAAGTAGGCAGAGAGGCAGGCACAGAGAGAGGAGGAAGCAGGCTCCCTGCCGAGCAGAGAGCCCCATGTGGGCCTCCATCCCAGGATCCCGAGATCGTGACCTCAGCCGAAGGCAGAGGCTTGAACCCACTGAGCCACCCAGGCGCCCTGTCTAGATAACTTGTTGTTGTAGGAGCTGTTCTGGGCGTTGTGGGGTGGTTAGCTGCACCCCTGGCCCTCCACCCACTAGGATGCCTGCCTCTGCCCTCCTGCTTTCCAGTCGGTCTTCAGACACTGCCCGGTGTCCCCTGGGGGGCAACGCTGACCCCGCTGGAGGACCACTGCCCTGGTTCAACTTGCTAGAATCCAGCACCGTCCATTGGAACATGCGAATGGACAAACAGTATGTTTCCTAGCACAGTTAATGAGATGACCCGTTAAGGATTTACTTGTGATACTTAGGCATGGCAACAACCAGGTTCAGCTTACATCCCGTAAGCCATATGTTCCATAGAATAGTTGCAAATGATGACCCCTCTTAGGAAATTCAAAATCACATTTTAAGAATTCGGGCTCTTGTATGCCGTTGCACAGATTTTCGATTTGCCGAGTTTTCGCCTTGCTCCCTTTGGCAGGAAACTTGGGGAGTGATGTCTTCCTCCACCAGGCACTTTACAGTTTTGGTTTTCATAAGGCAATCCATCGACGACTCTTAAAACGGTGAAAAGAACCTCGTGGCAGAGCACTTAAAGCATCCTAAGATCTTCCCCCTGAACTTCCTGTTTAGAAACAACATGGCAATTACTAATTGTAATTATGTCCCGAATCTCTACAACCAGCTATCTGTGCTTTTTGTTGTTGTTCATGAAGCAGGCAAAGTCAGTACTGATTTTTAGAATTTACACGAGTCACCTGGGAAAATTCAAGGCTGATTATTCACCATGATGGTTTACTTTACCTCTGTATTCATTTTTAGAAAATGACTTTTTCTGTATTGCATTGTTTATAGTGACACAACTTATGACTGATACCTAAGATACGATTATCACTTTACGAAATTCTAAGGGAGCCAAATGCAGTGTTGGAGAAATGTTTAGGATATTCACAGCTCTGTTGCCAAAACAAGGTCTTGGCCATTATTTCTGTAAAGAAGGGCTAAGTCTACACCCAGATCCATTTAACACAATCCAATCCATCTAACGCAACGTAAGAAGCTTTTCACAATATTCTATTAGTACACTAAAGGAGTCTCTCCTTTACGTATAGCTCCCTAACCATTTCCGGTTTATTCAAATATTTGTCGTAAGGTAGAATATTGGTATGTGACAAGCCCATGATGAATAGATACAACAGGTCCTCCTAGTGGACCTCACAGTCCTGCACACACACACACAGATGCACACACACGCAATCCTGATTTCCAATAGAAATCACGTTTTGGAAGTTTCAGAGGAGACCTTAAAACTAATCAAAATCTCCTTCAAATCGAAGACTTCCTTCTGCAAATATAGTCTGGGCTTCCTCAATACTAACTGGTTGGAAAAGCATATTCTATTTCCCCTATGGTAAAATATGATATTTAGCATATCCACTACAATATGCTTCATTTGAAACCCGATGTAACCCGTCTTTGTATCATTCTTTCCTCCTCCTTGGCTTTGGGGTGTGTCTCTCAATACTTTCTCATTTAACTGAACCACCTCAAGTTTATTTTATAGTCTGTTAGAAAAACCAGCAGATGAAAAGACATGTCAAAGTCCATAATATTTACAGGCTAACCTCTTGCTCCAGACCAATTCAGCAGTCTATGGAAATTTGCAGAAGATTTGAATAAACAGCCAAACTTCAGGATACTTGCCCAAATGCAATCTTGCAATCTTTTTTAATTCATCCAGCCTTAACAAAAACCAGACAGTTTCTCCATCTTGGATTACAGGGTAGCAAAGGATGCCAATGTATTTATTAGTAAGATTCTGAATACCCTTTGTATAGTATGGGGATACTAAAATTATCCTCGACTTTTTTTCAGTGTACTCTGCATAGCTACATTGAATATTCATCTGTGCATATAAACGTACATTCAGTTACAAGATCACAAAAATTTGGGAGAATTACAATTCAAAGCAGCTGCTGAGGGAATCAAAGAGTTATGGGATTTCAAAGTACCTTGGAAGATCACCTAGAAATTCCCCACTCCCATTTCAAAGGAAAAACCGTCTGCTCTTTTTGGAGAGATTCTCTGTAGAAAAAGACCCACTGACCTCTCGCCTGTCTCCGTGACGCTGGATGATGTGTTGTTGTTATTGTGATCTAGAAACTTCCCCGTGACACCCATCCTCTTGGAAAGAGACAACAGCTACTGTTGAATGTTACTTATGGTAAAATGGCCGTGCTGTCAAAGAGCATTTACACGGATTGGCTGTGGGCCATTGCTGGCCAACCAGAGAGCGAGGCCAGGCAGAGAGCTGACAAACAGCTGTATGGCCATGGGTCAGTGACCATATGACCTTCCATCGTGTGGAATGGCCAAGAAAACCATTTTTGTCTATTGCAATTAAATGATGATGTGAGGTTGGAAGAAGAGGATACTGTTCAATAAATGGATCCCAAGGTCAGATAAATGCCTTAAAAGAGTGGAGGTACATACCAACCATGAAGTCTAATTTAATCGACTGAATGTTCTCATGAGAAAACACACACACACACACACACACACACACACACATACACACACACATAATGTTATACGAACCAGAGGTATGTAGTTCAGAGCTAAGCAAAAAAAGGGGCAGGGAGAGCACAAGGTCAGTCGAGTTGGGACCAGTGAAGGTATGGACTGGGAGACTGGGAGAAGACTATGCCTGGAGGAGAATCATGGGCATTTGAGGGCATACGAAAATAACTCTTTAGTAGAGTTGTGTGCTCACCCTTTTTGGTATGAGTGGCTGTTTTGTGTTCCCAGTAGACTTTGAGCACATTCCTTCATCACTCAGCTTCTACCTCTATGCTCTGGACCATGAGAGACCAACAGTCTCTTTCTGCCCTCAGTACCTTCTCCAGTGTGAGACATTTACTATCACTACATCATCAATAAAAACATTTATGATATCCCAGTAAAGATCCAACTTTGGAATGGAACCCATGTCAAACTATCAGTGCAAATTTGGACTGCAACTCGTGAACACTACCTAATTTTTAAAAATTCATAGGCAGGGATATGTGATAACTCCCATCTCCATGCACTGTGCTTGGGTAATGTTGATTTATTAGTACAGTAGAATCCCACTAATTAGCACTAATGACAGGGGGACCCATTGCGGATTAAAGAATTTTGCAAATTAGTGAGTACCTGAATAAACAAGAAAAAGCAGGAGTCCCGCACTGCAAAATGTCCTTTCCCACTTATTTTGACAGGAAGGTATTTTATGTTGATTATTTATGATAATTCTTCATCATATATCTCTAATGCTCAAGTTTCTGAAAAAGGGCATTTACAAAATTGGATGGGATGATGCTTATACCGCAGCTAGGTAGAGGAGTACTGTAACCCCGAACTTTAGGATGATGGGTCCTTCCTGAAATTGCCTGGATAGAGAAAGGAAACTTACAAATTTCAGGTGAGAAGGATGGGAGGCAGCTGGCCCTTTTAGGGGGATCACTAGAACTATGAACTTGTGTTTGAGAACAATACCTAAACATTAAATGACTATAAAATTAGTGACCAGCCTGTGCTTGTCACTGAGGTGCTTGGGTCATTAAATGTGGTATGTCAGTCACTGTGTGGATGATCTGGTTTCTCTAGTGGCATCCAGCTATCATAAATGTACTTAATATATAGTAGAAGATTCACAAATAAGTGGTGTAGGAACTTTACTCGAAATTTTTCTCTATGAGGAGTTTTTTAAAAATTTCTGGACTTGGATATTTGATATTTCATTATGGGAAACATCTAGAGGACTGGGGACAGTGTCCAGAGTTGGGCAATATGTGAGTTAGTCTTGGGAATGACTGATCATGCAATCCTAGGGAGTCATGCCTTTAGTGCTGATATGATACTTGTGGATAAATACCAAACCCAAAGAAGAGATAATCAGCTAATTATAAAGGCTTGTGATTGGGAGTAAAATTTCAGGCTCTATCAGCCCTGAGATAGATTTTAAGAGTAGAAGGTGCTAGGTTACAAAATGTTGCAACTCTGTAAGCAACTAAGAGATGGTAAGAATTCTACTCAAGTCCAAGTCTTGCTACACAAAGTTGTTCAAATGTAGCTTGACCACGGTCAACTCTTGGTTCTTTCCCCAGGCTTTGTACTGACATCCTATAAGTTATAGTAACTTATGTGCCAGTTGAAAAAAAAGAACTATTTCTTAATACTGTGAAACAAAGCTGGCCCAAGCACATTTTCAGGGACTCTGTGAACCTTGAGAGTACAATAGAGACCCTTTGCCTCCGCTTCCTGTGGGGCCATAAGCTAGCATTCTGAAATTTACCAGCCAGCAGCCTTGATTTCCCAGAGAAGTAAACAGCAAAAGAATGTCCCATAAATAATCGCAGTTGGGCATTATTAAAGGGTTGGGAATCAAGGCTGAGAGGCAGGACCCAGGGGACAGGAGGATCTGAAGAATATTCTCTATCCTGTTTGTTGCTCTTTGAGCCCTGGGAATACATAATGCTTCCCACAAAACAGGATGGGCAAGTTAGCATATGCAAATCAACTCATGAAAGTTTATTTTTAAATTACCCATTTGTGCTTGAAAGTAGAGGTTAGATATCTGTCAGTTTGATCTAAGTCCCAGTGAAAATACGAAATCCTTTTTTGGTTTTAGGTCTCACATTTTGAAGCAGTCGTCCTTACACAGAATTCCAAAAAACAGGCTATGAAGACCCTTAAGATTTTCCACATTTCAAGATTTCCTGTTGCTTGGCATGCTTACATCTCTGATTCAAGAAGAGAAGGGCTTGGCTTCTGTCCGTGGTCTACTTTGACTCTTAAGCGAAAATTTCTTTTGATGATGTGTATACCCCTATTCTAACTCCGTTTTAATGAGGGGGTTTGTTTGCCAAAATTGTTGCTTCTTTGATCTGTTAAAAAAAAATCACTAAACGTGTCAAGATACAAAACTGAATTAATATGACACAGAAGGTTACTTTCATAGACACAACCTGAAAATTATACTTGGACCTTCATTTTCTTTCTAAACACAGGAACAACGCACACACACACACACACACACACGCACACACCATCACACAAAAGAGTTAAAGAATAGTCTACACACAAAAAAATAAAAAAAAATCTTATGTGTGTTTAAGACGTCTTGTCATAAATTACAGTGTTTAGTTAGCAAGAGGATATGACTTAAGCATTACCGGATCCTAAATCCTAATTGGTCACAAGAAGAAAATGTAAATATTAGATGTCTTCAATTATTCTTCCATCTGTGTTGCCCATCAAGTCTTAAACTATTTTTTTGACTATGTAGTGACCCCGAGCCCCGAATCCATTTATATTGAACTCAACAAAGCATCGGCAATGAATCCCACAGGATACTCTGTACCTGTTTAACATGTCTTCCCTCTAGAAATTAGAAAATTAGGGAGAATGAATGGAATTGAAAGCCGAAGGGTGTTCGTCAGATCCCATGCTGTGTGAATGTTGGGGAGCATGAGAGAAGCAGAATTAATTTTTCATCTTTAATGTATGGGTTGCTCACGCCAAGTGCATTTTCCTAGCAGGCGGTTGACTCTCAGTGAATCGCTTTATAAGCACGCCATTGCCAAAGAGAAGCATTGCCTCAAAATCCGTTGACATCTTCAAATAAAGCATTGGATTTTACTCGTGAGTACTAATGCCATATGCCCAGTAAAAGAAATGCCACATTTTCATCCCTCAGGCACTTCTGAAGGAGATTACCTCAGGGCCCATGCTTCTGGTTGACAGGAGGAGAAGATTACGCTCCCCGTGACTTCAACTGAAGCCACAATTCTTCACACCAAAAGGAACCAAGTTGCCAAAACACATCCTATCATCTGAAGTGGAGAGCGGAAAACAACAGGAGAATTTACGTATGTGGTACACGCATCACACACACACACGCACACACACACGCACATGACAGGGAGTCAGTATGGGGTGTTTTTGCACACCTCACGCGGGGGGCACCAGCCGAAGGGCACGCCGGGCATGGGGAGTGCTAGGAATTCCACCTGTCTCTGGGCTCAGCCACCTACCCAGAGCCTCCTTCCCCGATATTCCACACTGGATTCCCAAGTCTGAGAAACGGTATTTCTTGGCCATGCTCTAGTATTTCAAAATAGTCGGGTTTCTTCTTTTCAGGTTTACCTCTCAGTGTTGACACCAGAAAGGCACCATGATTCCGAAGAATTTTTGACCTTCTGAAACCCACCGCTGGGAAACTATTGCACTGGGGAGCTGAAACCATTCAATAAAATGGGTTTGGCTTAGTTCCAACTTCGAGTTCTTGGAATGGAGTGATGGCTGAAGTTATCACTGAATATCCAGTTTGGACAGGTGGACAGAGACGGAAGGAAGCCATGATCCAATTGGTTTTTGGCTTGCAGTTTCGTTGATAAACAAAGACAAGGGTCTGGATGTTAAGCCACTGGGCTGTTGGGAGGAATCGAGGTTGTTGGTTGATCATTCTTGTCCTCATTTCCCTTCACTTGTGGGACAAAACCATCGTTGCATTTCCTCAGATGCCTCTCCTGTTTTAACTCTTCTCCAGTTGTTGTTCGGAACTTCTGCATGTTGACTTGTTGACTTCTGGGGCCAATAAAAGAGAATGACGGCTTCTCTGTGAGCTTGGCAATTTATAGTGATTTCGGCTGATGGTTTTCCATCAACTATTTTCAGAAGAAAAGGAAGTAAGTAGAAGGAAGATCATTTAAACCCCTTGGCTTCTTTCCTGGTTATTTTGAAGAAAAACTACAGAAAGGAATAGACACTTTCTTCTACAGACATTTTCTTTTAGAGCACTGTTTCCCTCCACAAGTTGGCATAGACCTTCCCCAGCAGTAGTAATAACTAAATAGAGGGTCAGATACAAATCCCTGACATTTAAATTTATATTTATGAGAGCCAAGTGTATTCAGACGGTCATTTGCTCAGACACAGACAAGCCAAAACTCACAAGAAAGTCAGTGACAAAGTGTAGCATTATCATTTGTTTATAAGAACCGTACATAAGCAGAAATGTTATCTGTAATTTGTACACATGAATGGATGGCTTTGTTTAAAGAATATGTTCTCAACTTTCTGTAAATTAGATCACATTTAAAATTCACTCTAGGTTTTTTTTTAAAGATTTTATTTATTTATCCGACAGAGGGAAATACAGCTAGAGAGGAAACACAAGCAAGGGGAGTGACAGAGGGAGAAGCAGGCTTCCCGCCGAGCAGGGAGCCCGATGTGGGGCTCGATCCCGGGTCTCCGGGATCATGACCTGAGCCGAAGGCAGTCGCTTAACCAACTCAGCCACCCAGGCCTTCCCACTCCAGGGTTTTTAAAGTGATTCTATACTTCAGACTTTTTTAACTTAAAATCTCACTATTGAGTGAAGAGTCCTTGGTTTATCTTCTTCTCTATCTGAATTTTCACACATTATGTATAATTTGAAAGCAGAATCACTTGTACTGACCCTTCCGATTTCTCTGGCGCTCAAGCCCTAGGACAGTCTGCTTCGTAAAGCTGGGGGGGATACTGAGGAACACCTGGTCTATTCCTCTGCTTTCGGACGAGTCTGGGTTAATATTTCTCGGCTTTCTTCCTCTATATCTTCGGGGATTCCTGGCACTGACACTCAAAGATATCCATTCACGTCCAACTACCTGCAGAGTATTTAAGATGTTTTAGTCATGTATTGTCTTTCTTGGGCCATTTAGTCCTGATTCTCTGATTAAATCAGATTTTCCATAAGGACAAAGATTTTACTCCATCCAGACTCCAAAGAGTCTCCATTAGAGTCAGTGGTCAGTAAGACATTAAATTATTATATTATCATTGATTATCAGCCCCCTCATAACGTTTTGTTTGAGAGAGGACAATTGGATAACACCTTATTATTTCATGTTTTCTCTTTAATTCTCTTTAAAAATATTTTTTCTGCTTCTAGAAACGTAGTTCTTTCATTTCTAATCTGCCAGAGTTGAAGACAAATCTTATTCCAACAGAAGAAATAATGTCAGGGACTCACTCAGATCACCAAGATCTCCTCTGTGCCCCCCCCCCCCATTAAATTTTTAAATAGCAGGTTTCCAGGCTTTTATGCACCTGAGAGGTTGAGCAAATCCAAGAGAGCCTGGGCCCACAGCGGCAAGGCAGGTCTTAGGGCTTAAGATAGGGTTTCACACTACAGACAACTGGAAAACGCTCTATCCTTCTCAGAAAGTTCCTCTCAAAGAGAACACCTTTTTCCCCCATGAAAAACTTTTTTTTAGGTCTTTTTAAAATTAACATGTAATATATTATTTGCTTCAGGGCTATAGGTGTATGGCTCATCAGTCTTACACAACTCACAGGACTCACCATAGCACATACCCTCCCCGATGCTCATCACCCTGCCGCCCCATCCCTCCCTCCACCCCCACACCCCAGCCATCCTTAATTTGTTTCCTGAGCTTGTCTCTTATGGTTTGTTTCCCTCCCCGGTTTCATCTTGTTTCATTTTTCCCTTCCTTTCCCTATGATCTTCTGTCTTCTCAGATTTCTCATATCAGTGAGATCGGATGATAATTGTTTTTCTCTGATTGAGTTAGTTTGCTTAGCATAATAGCCTCTAGTTTCATCCACGTTGCTGCAAATGGCAAGACTTTGTGTTTTTTGATAGCCCCCATGAAATATTTCCATCCAGTGAGAGACTATCTAGATTTTCTTTCTCTGATGGCATCTTGCTAGGGTTGTGCGTCCTAAAGCACTGGGCTTCTATGCAGACACTGTCTCAATTGGCTGCTCGGAAAGTGAGGAAGGCACAAATTTTCTAGACATTGCCCATTGTGACTAACACACGACAAAGCCCGTACTGACTGGTGGCTTCCCTGTGCCGGCCCATGGCAGGAGATGGCACGGGCTTCTCTGTGAGGCCTTTTGGGTTTGCCCACATCCGGGTCCCAGCCATGCCCACCCCAGATCTCCATGCAGCAGGTCCCAGGACCTGCAAACTACAGGCCCATGAAGCCGAGAGGCCCTGCAGCTCTGGGGACCCTTTGCTTCTTTCTGTGGTCCCCACTCTGAAGTGGCCATGCGTGGCAGAAGCTAACAGAAGGAGTCAAGACCCCATAGCTTCCCAAAGTCCAGTTCAGAGAATAGAATTAAATACCTTTTCTCTCTCTCTCTCTCTCTCTCTCTCTCTCTCCTTTCCTTTTCTTTTTTAACTTAAATACAACCTTGAGTAAATAGATATCATGACAGGCCTGGGCACCCAAAGGTGGGTAAAAATTCAGGTTTTATTGCCTCTTCTTTCAATTTTTACAACGCCTTCTGGATAATGGGCAGGATATGTAGACAGAGAATAAGCTACTGGGAGTGAGACCCTGAATATGACGTCTGGCCAAGAGTAGGACTTTACACTTATTTTAAGGGGGGTTGAGAGAAGGGCAGAATACAAGAAGAGCTTACCAGGGATCACTGGATTTATACAACCTACCTGGGATTTTTATTTCTGCACTTGCCCTGCAGAAACGTGACTAACACACACACACACACACACACACACACACACACACACACACACACAGACCCCCAGTGCCTGCTCTCTGTAGGACACAGCCAGGGGCTGCAGGGGACACACCGTGTGGGACAATGCTTGCCTTCGAGGAACTTCGGTCAGATGAGAGAAAAAGATCCAAATAAAGGGAAGACGAGGCGGGATCTGCTAAGCGGCCGGAGAGTGATGCATGTGCAGGAGCCACGAGACGCAATGTGGGAATGTGTCCCTGCCACGAAAGCCTGGTAAGGTGGCCCCCGGGAAAAACCCCGAGTGATGGGTTAGGAGTTGGAGAAGTGGACCGACCTGGGTGACGGCGTTTCAGGCAGAGGGGAAGCCGGGGCAAAGCGAGAAGCCAGAAAGAGAGTCTTTTTCAACTAAACAGCCTGGTTTGGCCGCAGAGTCGGTTTGAGGCAGAGGCGCTTGCTTCGCAGCAGGTAAGGGGACCCCGCTTTGGTCCAAAAGAGCCGTTGGTGCCTGACTGAGACTGAAGATCTGAAATAAGAGGGGAGAAGAGCAGGATGAGATTTTGAGGCCAAACATACGGGAGCTGGCAATGGTCTGGGTGTGGGAGTGGCAGGCATGGCCACCGGGGACAGAAGTGTTAGTGTAGGGGTCAGTTTCTGGGTCGTCGTCGGCCTGCCTGTGCACCTTGCAGCTGTCTACGGGGACAGAGCCGGTGGCCAGGGCAGCGGCAGGTGCAATGTGGGTGGGACTTCCCAAGGATGGGCTGTAGCTGAGAGAGAACCGGGTAGGGAGCCTGGATTCAGAGACAGCGGCAGGAAGTGCGAGCATGGGTCTGTATTGGAGGGTTCCACATGAAGCCACTGGGCGTAAAAATTATTTTGAGCTGAAGGCATTCGTGGATAGGCTTTTCTTTCTCCTCTCCTTTCTTCCCTTCCGTCCTTCTTTCCTCCCTCCCTCTCTTTCTTCCCTTCCTCTCCTCTTCTCTCCTTTCTTCTCTCTCTCTCCCTCCCTTCCTTCTTTTTCTTTCTCCCTTTTTCCTTCTCCTCTTACCTTGTCTCTACTTCTTCCGTTTCTTCTCTTCCCCCTTCCCTTCTTTCTCCTTTTTTTTTGTGGGGGAAGTCCTTTATCTGTCCAAAAGCAGAGTCTCCCCCAAAGAAGTCAGTTGTCATAAATCCTCTCCCTGGACATTCAAAAACAAGAATGGTCAACTTATCACCAGTAGGGGAAGTCAGCCCCCCACCTAAACATATTATCACAAGATGATCATATCCTCCATCTCTTCTCATAAGAGACTCCTAAAACTCATCTGTTTTCCCATAATGACCTTTTCTTCTTTTTCCCCTATTATGAAGTCACATATCCTGTCAGTATTCTTTTACCCTTCCCTCCTCCTATAAAGATAGTATTTAAGTCCTTGATTCTAACCACCTCATTGAGTCATATTTTTTGTGACCTCCCATATATGTGTGTGCATAAAAATCTATCTTTAAAAAAAATCTATCTTTTGTCTTGTGAATCTGTTTCTTTCTTTTTTTAGGGAGGGGTCAGTTTAATTAGCAGGCCCCCAATCATAAAACCTGAGAGGGTAGAGGGGGAAGTTTCCTTCCCGAGAGTATTCACCGCTGAGAAAAGAGAAGAGGGCTGAGGCTAGAACCTTTGAGAACACTCACAGATAGTTGTCCAGAGGAGAAGAAAGGCAAAAAGTGGGATGACTGAGATGGAGTGGTCAGAGAAGGTGGCGAGGACTCAGGAAGGTGTGGGAAATGAAGCCTTTCAGGGTACAAGGGTAGGGATCAGCAACTCATCTTGCGGAGGTTAGAGGGCCTAATAATTTACTGTGTATTTACTGTTTGCTACACTGTACCAAACTTGTAAAACTCCAGGTCACTTAATAACGGCCAGCTGATGCCTGAAGAAGGCCTTATCCTCATTTTACAGGCTCAGAGGAGTCCTGTGACTTTGCTGTGGTCATTGAGCTATGAGGGAAGGAGCCAAGGTCAGGTCCGAGGGTATTTGTCTTGTATGCCCTGGTCTTTTTGCTCTTGATGTGGTGTGATACCTGTGTCTCCAAACCAGGCCACAGTTCTGAAAGTTGTGCGTTTAGCTTCTGAGTCGTCTTCTTGTCCTGAGCCAGAGATCAACAAGCTTCAGCCTGGGGAACAAATCTGGCCCCTGACCTGTTTCTGAAAAATAAAGTTTTATTGGCACATAGCCACAACTGCTCATTTATGTAATGTCTATGGCTGCTTGTGCCCTACAACAGCAGAGCTGAGGTTTGAAGGAGACACTGAAAGCCCATTATGTTATCGGCTCTTTTAGAGAAAAAGACCACAGTACAGACCCCTGCCATAGACCCCTGCCATAGACCCCTGCCATAGACCCCTGCCATAGACTGCGAGGTTGCATAAAAAATATTACAGATTGTAAATTCTAATTTTGTCTAATGTGAAATTCTCATCGTGCAATGAAAATATACCTACGGAGAAAATCAGATATAACACCAACATGATTTCCATCTTAGAGAGCATCATACCAGCTCCTCTAAACTGTACTTAATGGGCTGTTATTTTTTTCAGAAGAAACAGAAGATGATGAATGACAATCTGGTGACACTAATGAAGCAGCACACTCCAGCTCAGAAAAGAGTCAAATCCGGTAAAATCTCTGCATCCCTTAAGAACACAGGAAGGATGGGTGGGAGGTGGGTGGGAAGATAGGAAAGATGAGGGACCTCACATTGGAAAGGCCTCAGACGATCCCCCAGGACTGTGAACTCAGCACATAATGGGGCACCCGCCAATTTGTGCCCCGTCCATTAGGCAGGACTTCAGAGCCACGAGGAAGGACATATGTCACTCTATTCTTCTGCTGTTTCTGGCAGCACCGTGGACCCCTGAGAGGAGAGGGGCTTCCCCTGGGCTGGCAGCGTCCCTGGTGTCGGTGGCCCAGCAGGCTTTCTGAGGTCGCAGTCCTGCTGGGGCACATCTGTCCCTCTCAATATTCATACTGCTAATGTCTTACTCTGGTGACAAATGCAAATTGGGTTGCTTAGTCCAAACATGTCAGCCTCATTAGCAGGTGCATAGTGATTGGCACAAGGCGCTGGCTTCTCCATTTCTTCTATTTTTACCTTCATCCATCTAGGGGTCTCTCATCCCTCAGAACTGCAGACTGGGGGCTCTGGCTGTGGGGAGCAGGCAGAAACCACCCCTCCCCCCACTTTTTTTTTTTTTTTAAAGCAAGGTCTACGGTTACTAAAGTGGTTTCCCATAGTTATCCTCTGACCTCCACTGGTCAAAAATTAAGCAAAACCAGACTAGAGTACTCCATCGATCTTGAAGAAAACTTCTGGCACCCTCTGTGCCTCCAGGGAAGAAGGGTGTATAAAATGATAACTCTAGAGATGAGGACTAGAACAGGATGGAGTTTTAAATCCGTTTGAATATATACTTGTTGATTAAAACATTTCTATCATGAAAAATTTGATCAACAGTCAAATTGTTTATTAAGACTTTGCTGTTTCTTCCGTGTAATTAGCTCTAAGCTCTTCAGTAATTCTCTCTCTTAGGTCAAAAATTTCAGTGCATTGAATGATTCTGAGTTTCTTGGACTTTTAATAGTGACATTGTGCTTGGAGATTCAGTCCAGGATAGTACTCTTGCCATTAACAAAAACCTCATACTCTTAGGTTCTGGGTAGGTTTGAATCATCTTTGTTGCAGTGGAAGTCCTTTTAGGCTCTTTTTTTTTTTTTTTTTTTTTTAAGATTGTATTTATTTGACAGAGAAACACAGCCTAGAGGGAACACAAGCAGGGGGAGTGAGAGAGGGAGAAGCAGGCTTCCCGCTGAGCAGGGAGCCTGATGTGGGGCTCGATCCCGGGTCTCTGGGATCATGACCTGAGCTGAAGGCAGTGGCTTAACCAACTGAGCCACCTAGGTGCCCCTAGGCTCTTTTTTGATGCCAGCAATGTGTTAGCTCTAAAGGTTTTGGGTGACCCGAGGATCAAACAAAGTATTATTTGATAAGGATAATGATTTCCACTTTGCATTTATTTTGCTCTCATTGTAGGTTTGTAATGCTGAAGAATTTGATAATTTTAAAGCCTGTTGAGGGGTATAGTCTCAATTCTCTGTTCCAAGGAGGAAAAAGAATAATGTAACCATTGAACATATAATTTTCTTGTAGTTCGTTTTATGCCTTATTTTCCTGCTATCAAATACTCAGATAAAAATTAAGCAATTTGGTCAATTGTGTGAATGGTGTGGGACATCCGCGGCGCCCCCCCCCCCATCTGGATTTGCACACTTCCCTCTGCTCTCAAGTCTGTTGCAGACTTGGTGGCGTGTAGTGTAGTTCGGTGGCTTAATGCTAAGGGTTTTTTTGGAAAGATTTTGAAAAGCATTCTTCACCTTTTAATTGGAACACAAATGCAGCCTGTTTCTTGTTTAAATATTTTCTTCCTCAAAGGCCATCTCTCCCCTGAAATCAGGTCGCTCACTGGGTTGCCTTCCCTTTAAGGGAACCAAATTGCCCCGGGGAGGATTCACAGAGGCCGCGTGCTGAGTGCCTGTCTCAGGAGGACAAAGCTGCAGGGAGAGATGAGAGGGCTGTCTGGGAATCTGGAGGGCCAGGCCATTGGCGGTTTGGAGCGCAAGGCCTTGTCAGTAGTCCACGGGGCCACCTGGGCCACCTGGGCCACTGCTCAGGCTCTGGGGCTCCTCTTCCCCCCAGCACAGAGCTCGCCATCACCTCATGGCGTCTCCCTTCTTAAAGCATTTAGTTTCTTAGGGTGACAGCGGATGTGACCTGCATCCCTTCCTACCTGATGAGGACACCTGCAGGCTGCCTCAGCCCCTCTCCTTCTGTGCCGGGGTGATGGCCTCACTGAACCGGGGGCTGCTGTCGCCGAGCATCCAGCTCCTGCACACTTTTGTTGGTTTTCCCACTTGTGGCTCAAGGGTAGGAAGGCCTTCAGGTCTTTGAAGTGCTAAGTGCCCTCATCTGCATCTCCCTGCTCCCAGGGCCACATCTAAGGGTAGTCAAAACACAAACAGAAAGTGCCACCCAGCTGAGAACGTTCCAAATGTGGCAGCCAGATTCCAGGCTTCGGGAGGGAAGGCGTCTGCTTCCTGCGGCCACCCCTTCCAGCTGGAGGTCAGCCCGCACGACGGGAATCCTGGCAGGTGGGGGAGCGCCCGGCTGCGGGGTTGGTGGCCTGGGGTCCCCTCAGAGAAATCACCAGCGCTCTGCTGACCCAGTTCCCTCTTCCGGGAGCAAGATGCCTCAGGGTGTGTGAAGGGAAGAGGAGAATGGGGAGGGCAATGGGCAGGTGTGTAGAGGAGTGGAATTCTTGGTGCATTAGCACAGAGAATTAAGTCCTTGGAGAGAACATGAGCGTCAAGTTATTTCAGGGGCTTTATTCAGAATAAAGCAGGTGTTTCAAGATCTGAAACGTGCAGATGGAGTTTCAGTATCAATATTGGAAACGATCTGTCATTTGGAGCTAGTCCGCTGAACTTGGGGTCCGTACCGTGGTGGCAAGCTTCAGCCCAATCCACTGTTTACACACCGAGGCATAGAGACCAGGGGCACGCTGTGACTTATCCAGGACCCTCCAGATCATCAATCAGAGAACTCCTAGGGTCTGGGGCTTCCAATTTCAGCCCAGAACTGTTTCCATCACCACTTCAAGCTCCAACAGGCAGAAAAACAACACTGAAAGTTTTGTGTCTCCTCCTGATTCTCTCCTCTTCTTTCAAACTGTGAGTTACCCAAGCCTTGCTCTCTCATGTGTAAAATAGATATGACATCTTTTATCCTTAAGGTCAGGGCAAGGATAAAGTGAGATACAATATATCTAAAACCCTGAAGTCATTGGTCTTGGAGAGAGTAAACTATCCTTCTGTCCCTCCTCCTCGTCTTGCCCTCCTTCTTCCTGTTTCCGCCTTTCTCTCTTCTCATTCTTTTTCCTTCCCCTTCCCTCTCTTTTCCTTTCTTGTTTGATTTTGTAGCTCTAGAGAGGGCAGCACAGGGCCTTGTGTAGCAAATATTGCACGAGTTCCGAGGCCACGGACCAGAGCAACGCGTGCTGACGGTGGCACACTGCAGCCCAAGGGAAGCACACGTCATCCTGGCATTGCCATGCTTCCCTTTGGGGCAGCGGCGCTCGGTCTGAGCTACCAGTGGTCTTTCTGGCAATGGTAACAGCTTATCCTAAACGTATTTGCAACGAGGCTGGCAGGGTCTTTGGAACAATCTGCCGATTCCGAGCAAAGCTAATTAAAGCATTTGTGAACTTGAGACCCAGCCTTGGCCTTCTTAGCACCGTCCTCCACGCTATGGACTTCTTTTCTCATTTACAATGCTAGGGCTCCAGGTTTGACACGGGAAGAAAAGCAGGGAAAAGACTAGCCTGCCGTCGCACCAGGCTAGGGCTCCTCTCACTCCCTGTCTGGCAGGTACACGGATGCAGGCCACCTCCTCCTGGGAGAGCCCCACAGAATGGGGTGAGTGTGGCTTGTGGCTCTGTGGCCCAGCTATCTCCGTCCATCTAAGGGTGAGGCCAGACCCATCTCCAGACGCCCGTCACGAACATCTTACCGCATGTGGTGCTTGCTTGTCTGACCCCAGCATCTCTGCTTTGTTCCTTTACAAGAAGATGGTCTTGGGGGTGCCAGGGAGCCAGGCATATTTGGGGGAGGCCCGGGTGTTGGAGGAGAAATCTCTCACCCTGCTTTGTGACCCATTCTCCCCTCTTTCTGAAAAATTCCAGTTCCAGTGATACTTTTGCACGAAGATGTGATGAGAATCATAAGGAAGTACTCAGAAGTAATAATAACAAATGAAAAAAAACCATGTATTTATGTAGTGCTTATTATCTGTGTGCTTTCCAAACTTGATTCAATTCTCACACATTTTTGAGGCAGTCGCTGTGGTTTCATCATTCTCCTTTAGTCTTGGGGGAACTGAGGCACAGAGAGGTTAAGTATTGGCCACGGTCGCACACCTGGTTGATGGCAGAGTCCAGATTTGAACCTGTGTAGTTTGGCTTCAGAGCCTTCACCACGACACTACACTGCGTTCGCCATTGTACAGAGAGATCGTGGTGTGAGCTCGGTGTGCCTCATGTGTGTACTCTGCAACTTACAGCTTGCGTGCCACGGCGTTCTGCTTTTCCACCTGCATTCCCCGTGGCTCTGTTTCCTGTTCCTGCCTCTGGTTTCCTTCTCAGCACAGCACACCGGTAGTCTTCATGAAGCAACTGCAGCTCTCCCTGAGCCGAAACGCATTTCTCCACTTCTCAGCGATTACCGTCAACAGGCTCTGATCTCCTTATTTGAGGGAAGTTTATGAAATATTATTCTTGAACTTGCTGATTAGAATAACTACATTTGAACGTGTATGTTGGCAATGGCGTTTCTCCAGTGTTTATGTTTAAGTATATGTATTTTCTCCTGGAACCCATGAAAGGCTACACCCTTCAGAAGATTTTGGCCCCAAGGTCCCATTTAAGGGTAGTGTCCTTACAGTGGCTTTCATCCTGTCAGCATGGAATTGTGGCTAGACATGTGTCTGTGAGTGTGCCACGTTCTAATTGATGGCACGATCACTCTATCCTCGGGGAGGTGACCATCGAGAGCTGTCCATAGACTGGTTTCGTAACTAGGAGCACCTAGATGGAGTCAGACTTTGTTTTGGGTCTACCCTGGAGCGTTGGTGAGAAAGAATGAACCGTTTAGAACTTCAGATTTGGAAGATTCTCTTTTTCGGCTAATTTTTAAAAATTATTTTATTTTGCTTTTTATTAACATGTAATGCATGACTTGCTTCAGGGGTACAGGTCTGTGAATCATCAGACTTACGTAATTCACAGCACTCACCATAGCACATACCCTCTCCAATGTCCATAACCCAGCCACCCCATCCCTCCCCCACCACCCTCCAGTGCCCTCAGTTTGTTTCCTGAGATTAAGAGTCTCTTATGGTTTGTCTCCCTCCCCGTTCCCATCTTGTTTCATTTTTTTCCCCTCCCTACCCCTCCACAGCCCCCTGCCCTGCCTCTCAAATTCCTCATATCAGAGAGATCTTATGATAAGTCTCTTCCTCTGATTGACTTAATTCAGTCAACATAATACCCTCCAGTTCCATCCACGTCATTGCAAATGGCAGGATTCCATTCTTTTTGATGGCCGCATAGTATTCCATTGTATATATAGACCACATCTTCTTTATCTATTCATCTGTTGATAGACATCTAGGTTATTTCTATAGTTTGGCTTTTGTGGACATTGGCGCTATAAACATTCAGGTGCACGTGCCCCTTCAAATCACAACATTTGTATCTTTAGGGTGAATATCCAGTAGTGCAATTGCTGGGTCATAGGGTGGCTCTTTTTTTCAACTTTTGAGGACTTCCATACTGTTTTCCAGAGCGTCTGCACCATCTTACATTCCCACCAACAATGTAGGAGGGTTCCCCTTTCTCTGCATCCTCGCCAACATCTGTCATTTCCTGACTGGTTAGTTTTAGCCACTCTGCAATATCTAATTTAATCCTCACCCATCCTATCATGTGGATACTATCATTAACTCCATTAAGCAAACCTTTTTTTGCTGATGAGGAAACCCAATTAGAGGATGTAGATAAACTTGTCCAAAGTGATTTGATTGAGAAGTTTTGTAGTAGTGTTTAAACCTTAACGGTCTGTCTACAGAGCCCATACCATAGGTATAGAAATGATGATGATGATTAATAGTAGTAGTATGCTGGCAATAATAATAACAGTAACATTAGTAATAATAATAAGAATTGCAGTTAAGGGTAAGTGCAAATGTATCAGGAAATTGTTGCAAAGGATTTTTTAAAAAACATTTTATTTATTTATTTTAAGTAATCTTTACACTCAATATGGGGCTGGAACTCACAACCCCAAGATCAGGAAGGTTCCCCTTTCTCGGCATCCTCACCAACACTTGTCGTTTCCTGACTGGTGAATTTTAACCATTCTGACTGGTGTAAGGTAATGTCTCACTGTGGTTTTGATTTGTATTTCCCTGATGCTAAGGGATGTTGAGCACTTTTTCCTGGGTCTGTTGGCCATTTGGATGTCTTCTTTGGAGAAATGTCTGTTCATGTCTTCTGCCCATTTCTTGATTGGATTATTTGTTCTTTGGGTGTTGAGTTTGATTAGTTCTTTCTGGATGTTGTATACTAGCCTTTTATCTGATATGTCATTTGCAAGTGTCTTCTCCCATTCTGTCAGTTGTCTTTTAGTTTTGTTGACTGTTTCTTTTGCTGTGCAAAAGCTTTTGATCTTGATGAAGTCCCAATAGTTCATATTTGCCCTTGCTTCCCTTGTCTTTGGCGATATTTCCAGGAAGCAGTTGCTGAGGCTGAGGTCAAAGAGTTTGTTGCCTATGTTCTTCTCAAGGAGATGGATTGGAGATTGATGAGGAGATTGATGGATTCCTGTCTCACATTGCGGTCTTTCATCCATTTTAAATCTACTTTTGTGTGTGGTGTAAGGCAATGGTCAAATTTCATCCTTCTGCATGTGGCTGTCCAATTTTCCCAACACCATTTGTTGAAAAGACTTTCTTTTTTCCATTGGACATTCTTTCTTGCTTTGTCAAATATTAGTTGACCATAACATTGAGGGTCCATTTCTGGACTCTATTCACTTCCATTGATCTATGTGTCTGTTTTTGTGCCAGTACCATAGTGTCTTGATGATGACAGCTTTGTAATAGAGCTTGAAGTCTGGAATTGTGATGCCACCAACTTCAGTTTTCTTTTTCAACCTTCCTCTGGCTATTCAGGGTCTTTCCTTGTTCCATATAAATTTTAGGATTATTTGTTCCATGTATTTGAAAAAAACTGATGGTATTTTGATAGGGATTGTATTAAATGTGTAGATTAGGTAGCATAGACATTTTCACAATATTTGTTCTTCTAATCCATAAGCATGGAATATTTTTCCCTTTCTTTGTGTCTTCCTCAGTTTATTTCATGAGTATTTTAAAGTTTTCTGAGGACAGATTCTTTGCCTCTTTGGTTAGGTTTACTCCTAGGTATCTTTTTGTTTTGGATGCAATTGTAAATGGGATTGACTCTTTCATTTCTCTTTCTTCTGTCTTGCTGTTGGTGTGTAGAAATTCAACTGATTTCTGTGCATTGATTTTATATCCTGATACTTTACTGAATTCCTGTATGAGTTCTAATAGTTTTGGAGTGGAATCTCTTGGGTTTTCCAAATAAAGTATCATATCATCTGCAAAGAGTGAGAGTTTGACTTCTTCTTTGCCAATTTGGATTCCTTTTATTTCTTTTTGTTGTCTGATTGTTGAGGGTAGGACTTCTTGTACTATATTGAATAGCAGTGGTGATAGTGGACAACCCTGCCATGTTCCTGACCTTAGGGGAGAAGCTCTCATTTTTTCCCCATTGAGAATGATATTTGCTGTGGGTTTTTAAAGGATGCTGTAGTTGGTCAAATGCTTTTTCAGTGTTCTTTCTTTTATTAATGTACTGTATCACATTGATTGATTTGTGGTTGTTGACCCAACTTGTAGCCCAGGGATAAATCCCACTTGGGCATGGTGAATAATCCTTTTAATATACTGTTGGATTTTATTGGCTAGTATTTTGGTGAGAATTTTTGCATCTGTGTTCATCAAGGATATTGGTCTTTAATTCTCCTTTTTGCTGGGGTTTTTGTCTGGTTTTGGGATCAAGGTAATGCTGGCCTCATAAAATAAGTCTGGAAGTTTTCCTTCCATTTCTATCTTTTGGAACAGTTTCAGGAGAACAGGTATTAATTCTTCTTTAAATGTATGGTACGATTCCCCTGGGAAGCCATCTGGCCCTGGGCTCTTGTTTGTTGGGAGAGTTTTGATGACTGCTTCAATCTCCTTACTGGTTATGGGTCTATTCAGGTTTTCTATTTCTTCCTGGTTCAGTTTTGGTAGTTTATAGGTCTCTGGGAATGCATCTATTTCTTCCAGAATGCCAAATTTGCTGACGTATAGTTGCTCATAATATGTTCTTATAATTGTTTTTATTCCTTTGGCGTTGGTTGTGATCTGTCCACAAAAACAGACACATAGATTTTATTAATTTGAGTCCTTTCTCTTTTCTTTTTGATAATTCTGGCCAGGGGTTTATCAATCTTGTTAATTCTTTCAAAGAACCAGCTCTTAGTTTCATTGATTTGTTCTACTGTTCTTTTGGTTTCTATTTCATTGATTTCTGCTCTGATCTTTATTATTTCTCTTCTCTTGCTGGGTTTAGGCTCTTCTTTCTCCAGCTCCTTCAGGTGTAGGGTAGACTGTGTACTTGAGAACTCTGTTTCTTGAGAAAGGCTTGTATTGCTACGTACTTTCCTCTCAGGACTGCCTTTGCTGTGTCCCAAAGATCTTGAACAGTTGTGTTTTTATTTTCATTTGTTCCATGAATTAAATTCTTTAATTTCCTGGTTGGCCCACTCAGTCTTTAGTAGGATACACTTTAGCCTCCATGTATTTGTGTTGTTTCCAACTTTCCTCTTGTGGTTAAGTTCTATTTTCAAATCATTGTAGTTTCAAAATATATAGGGAATGATGCCAATCTTTTGGTACCATCCTGATTTGTGACCCAGGATGTGATCTATTCTGGAGAATGTTCCATGTGCACTAGAGAAGAATGTTTATTCTGTTGTTTTGAGATGGAATGCTCTGAATATATCTGTGATGTCCATCTCATCCAATGTGTCATCTAAAGCCTTTATTTCCTTGTTGATTTTTTGCTTAGATGATCTATTTATTTCAGTGAAGGGGGTGTTAAAGTCCCCTACTATTATTGTATTATTATTGATGTGTTTCTTTGATTTAGTTATTAATTGGTGTATATAATTGGCCATTCCTACGTTAGGGGCATAGATATTTACAATTGTTAGATCTTCTTGTTGGACAGACCCCCTTTAAGTATGATATAGTGCCCTTCCTCATGTCTTATTATAGTCTTCGGCTTAAAATCTAATTTGTCTGATATAAGGATTGTCAGCCCAGGTTTCTTTTGATGTCCATTAGCATGGTAAATGGTTTTACAACCCCTCATTTTATATCTGGAGGTGTCTTTGGGTCTAAAATGAGTTTCTTGGAGACAGCATATTTATGGGTCTTGTTTTTTTTTTTTTTTTTCTTTTTTTCTTTTTTAACCCATTCTGATACCCTCTGTCTTTTGATTGGGGCATTTAGCTCATTTACATTCAGGGTAACTATTGAAAGATATGAATTTAGTGTCACTGGATTGTAAGGTGACTGTTACTGTATATTGTCTGTTCCTTTCTGGTCTGTTACTTTTAGGCTCTCTCTTTACTTAGAGGACCACTTCCAATATTTCCTGTAGGGCTGGTTTGGTTTTTGCAAATTCCTTTTGTTTTTATTTGTCCTGGGAGCTTTTTATCTTTCCTTCTATTTTCAATGAGATCCTAGCTGGATAGAGTATTCTTGGCTACATATTTTTCTCATTTAGTGTTCTGAATATATGCCAGCCTTTCCAGGTCTCTATGGAAAGGTCAGCTTCCAATGTAATATTTCTCCATTGTATGTTACAGACCTCTTATCCCAAGTGGCTTTCAGGATTTTCTCTTTGACACTGAGACTTGTAAGTTTTACTATTAGGTGATAGGGTATGGTTCTATTTTTATTGATTCTGAGGGGGGTTCTCTGTTCCTCCTGGATTTTGATGTTTGTTCCCTTTGCCAAATTAGGGAAATTCTCTGCTATAATTTGCTGCAATATTCCTTCTGCTCCCCCCTCTCTTTCTTCTTCTTCTGGGATCGCAATTATTCTACTATTGTTTCATTTTATGGCATCATTTATCTCTGCAGTTCTTCCCTCATGGTCCAGTAGTTGTTTGTCTCTCTTTTTCTTAGCTTCTTTATTTTCCATCATTTGGGCTTCTATATCATGAATTCTCCCTTCTGCCTCATTTATCCTAGCAGTACGAGCCTCCATTTTTTATTGCACCTCATTTTAATAGTTTTTTTGATTTCAACTTGGTTAGATTTTAGTTTTTTTTATTTCTCCAGAAGGGGATTCTCTAGTATCTTTCATGGTTTTTTCCTTTTTTTTGAGCCCAGCTAGCACCTTGATAATCATCATTCTGAACGATAGTTATGACATATTACTAATGTCCCTATTGATTAGGTCCCTAGCCATTGGTACTATCTCTTGTTCTTTTTTTTGAGGTGAGTTTTTCTGCCTTGTAATTTATTCAAACAAAATTGAGAATTGAGAGAACAAAATACTAAAAGGGTAGCAATGACCCCAGAAAAAATACATGAACCAAATCAGAAGAGAGCTGAAACTGGGGGGGAGGGGGGAAGAAAGGAAAAAAGAATCTATATCTATATCTATATCATCTATATCTATCTATATGTATCTCTCTATCTCTCTCTATATATGATTAGACTGGTGAGTAGAACAGAACAAAACACTTGATTTTGAGCATATTTTGGTCTGATAGAAGAAACTGCCTCCCAAAATTTTAAAGAAAGAAAAACATATTTGCACAAAAATAAAAGTATACACAATGAAGGGATGGAATATGACTGTATAGATGAAAATTAAAAAAGATTCTAAAAAAGGAATTGATAAGAAGTTGATTGAAAAAAGAAAAAAGGAAAAAAAGGAGGAAAGAATGTGATGAGGCTGGAGACTAGAACAAAGCCATGCATTAGATTTAGGGTATATTTTGATCTATTAGAAGAAACTGCTTCCCAAAATTTTAAAGAAAGGAAAACCTATATGTATACAAAAAATAAGCTTATGCAATGAAGGGATAGAATATGACTATAGCAATGAAAATTTAAAAAGATTTTTTTAAAAAAAGTTATTCATAAGATAAAATAGTTAAAATATGTTGAAATAGGAAAGAGAAATAATTAAAAAACAGAATAAGAAAAACTAAAATAAAAAAAAAATGGCCTTTGAAAGACCAAAGAATCATGGGAAAAAAAGTCATCAATTCTATGTGGTGCATTTCCCTCAAGTTCTGCAGTTCTCATTGATTGGTGAACTTGGTGGTGGCTGGATGTTCTTGCTGATCTTCTGGGGGAAGAGCCTGTCGTCCTGATTCTCATACATCCTTGCCCGAGGCGGAATGCCCCGCCCTTGCCGGGGGCCAGGCTAAGCAACCCGGAAGCTTTTGTTCCCTGAGCGCTTTCCGTACAGCTTTGGATGCCGGGAATGAAGATGGCGGCTTCCAGTCTCTGGCTCAGAGGAGCCGAGAGCTCGGCCCCCAGAGAAAAGCAGTCAACCACACCCATCTCCCTGGCCTGGGCTCTGTGCTCACAGCCTGTGATGGAGCAGTTCTATCTCTGGGCTCGGCCCCGTTTGGAGTCTCCAAACCCAGCAGATTCCTGCAGCGCACTCCCGCACTGCTCCTCCCCGTGGAGGAAGGAGGGGGGTCTCCCCGGATCGCCCACTTGTCGGTCCCCGCTCATCAAAGACCAGTGGCCTCACTTTGCCTCGGATCATGGTTTAAGGTGAGCCCGAGCTGAGAGCCCTCTTCTCGGCTCCATCTCTGCAACCGGCTTCCCCGCTCGGATACCTGGGACCCTGCTACGCTCAGGCACCCCGGGTCCTTCTGTGACCCCGCAGGTTCTCAGACCACATTGTCTCTGTGAGGGCTCCCCCCCTCACCCCCCGCTTAGCCTCGGGGGCGATGTCCCTCAGGGGAGCAGACTTCTAAAGGTTCAGATTTTGTGCCCCGCTGCTGCCTGGGAGCCTGCCCCTCCCCCACAGTCTGTCCACCCAGATATTGTCTCCCATTCGCTTCTCTGCGTGTCCTACCTTCCAGAAAGTGGTCACTTTTCTGTTCCTGGAATTGCTGCTGTTCCCCTCAATCTCCTGTTGAGTCTGTAGGTGTTCTGACTGGCTTGATAACCATCCAGCTGAACTCCTGGGACCTGATGGTATCTAAGTCTCCTACTCCAACACGGTCTTGTTCCTCTCTCCATTTTTTGGTTAATTTTAAAAAATCGAGGTATAATTAACATATGACACGGCGTAAGTTTAAGGTGTATGGTGAGTGGGTCTGATACATTCATGTGTTGCAGTGCGATTACTACAGTAGTGTCAGCTAACGCCTTTATGGGTTCACCTGATTATCATTTCTTTTTCCTGTTGAGAACAGTCTATTTGCAATTTTGAAATTTATAATACAGTATTGTTGACTACAGTCACTGTGTTTTGCATCAGCTCCCTAGAACGTATTTATGTACTAGTTATAAATTTGTATCTTTGAATGTCTCCAAGTCCTGATCATTGTACTGTTTTTATAAGTTCAGTTTTATTAGATTTCACATATAAGTGATTTGTCTTCCTTTGACTCATCTCACTTAGTGTAATGCCCTCAAGGTCTATCCATGTTGGTGCAAATGGCAGGTTTTCCTTCTTTCTCATGGCTGAGTAAGATTCGATGGTGTATATATTTCACACCTTCTTTATCCATTTATTCATTGATGGACACTTAAATTTTGGGTCCCAGGATCAAGACGTGTTTTAATGTGGCCTCACAACCACAACACCAAATCATCTTTCATGACTCCAATAATGTTCACACCTCTCTGCCCAGTTTCCCTCCTCCTCCCCCTCCTCTTCCTCCCCCTCTTCCTCCTCCCCCCTCCTCCCCCTCCTCCTCTCCTCCCCTCCTCCTCCTCTTTTTTCCCCTTGCTATCACCCACCCTCCTTGGCCCAGACTTACCCTTGTATTTTTCCCTATCTTTAAATTTCAGCTTCTTCTCTTTTCTACATAATCAAAAAGGAAAGCATGAGCAGATGAGAAATGACTTAATTCATTGCTTTTTCATAGCTAAAAGGTATGTGAATCATTTTATATTTATCTGCATTTATAAAAATGATGAAGATAGGGCAAATCTGGGAGAATATTTTGGTAGTGGGGAAGAGATAGGTAAATAGGATCTGCAGAAATAGACATTCTTCATATTTTAATAAGGGAATATATTTTCTATTCTTAAGTTCAAAGCTAACTAAGGAATAGATGTAGTAATATTTGCCAGATTTTACATTTATTAAAAGCCAGGATAGACAGGGATAATAGTATAACTCAGTATTTATGATGCAGCAGCTTCTACATAAATATTAAAATGAAGCAGTTATCATCAGAACTATTTGTTGTTTATATTTGCTTTCAAATTTTAATGAACACAAATGCTACTTATGTGGTAAAGTTCAATAACTGAAAAAATAACTCATTTGTCTGTTAATGAATCCAGTCATAGAACTGTCATGGTAAAAAGTCATCTTGAAACTAAATAATAATTTGGGAGGACATCAAAAGACTTCCGCTTCCAGGAAGATGGAGTAGATAAACTTTGCGCCGTTCCTTCTGCTGAGTGAAGAGAAGGCGGGTTGGGGACCATGGCAACTGAGACATGATATGGCGCTGGATCTGCTGGGTTTTCTTTCTGTCTCATGTGTCCCAGACTGGAGATGGGACAGGCAAGCAAGCTGGAGATGCCAGTGGATGCAGTCCATGAAAGCCTCGGGAAAAGCCAAAGGACCAGGAAAGGGGCCACCGGCTCAGCGCAACAGGAATCTTTCATACGATGGATGTTTTCTTGACAAACACCACAGAAAATCTGTGGCCCCATCCCTCCTGTCACCCTTGTGAGGCTACAGCAGGATGTCTCAACCCCCTCCCAGCTCTTGCTGCGTCAGACACGGCCAAGGAGAGCCAGCATTTCATCCATCAGGTGGTGATGAACGTCCTCCCCTCACACACACTCCCTTCCCTCTGTGATGAGCCCTTCCCCATGTGCTTTCAGGGGAGACCACTTGCAGCGACTTGACTGCACCTGGCAGTGTGGAGGTGCCCTTCCCCTGCTCTCTGGGTGCCATTAGGAAGCCCGGTGGAGCATCAGGACTTGAGTCACCACTCAACAGACACAGGGATACCCCCCCACCCCCGGACTTCTTTGATGCCCATGGAGAACATGTGGGGAGAGGACCTTTTTAATTAGAGGTGTCTTAGCCAGGGAGGTGGCAGCAGAAGCCCGGTGAAAAGCCTGAACTCTCACCCTTCCCAGCAGCAAAAACGAGTGCCCTCCCTCAGGTGGTAAGGGGGTGGCAAAGGGGAAACTTGGACTTCCACATCCGCCTACAGAAATGAAGTAGTGTTCCCCCTTCACTCCCCAGAGTGGTGTCAGAAACGGCCTTTGAGATCATGAGATTTAAATAAAAAGAGTCTTATAATATCTCAAACTCCCAAGTTTCAATCGAAGATCACTTATTATAATAGATACCAGAAAGATTACAATCTGAAAAAGAGAATCAACATTTCCTAATGCAGTGAGGACTTGGATGTCAGAATTATTTGACCAGGGTTTTAAAGCAGCCATCATAAAAATGCTTTGGCCGGGAATTACAAATATGCCTGAAGTAAATGAAAAATAGAAAATTTCAGGAGGGTTGGAGGGAAGGGAAGATATAAAGAAGAACCAAATGGATATTTTAGAATTGAAAAATACAATAACTTGAGTAAAAAGCCCAATGGGTAGAGTTAAACTCAATAGCAGGTGGGCAGACGGAAGTTTATTGACCTTAAAAATAGATAAATAGATATTACTCAGGTTGAAAAATGGAAAGAAAATAGACTGCTAAAGAAAACCCCCCAAACCCAGAGTCTTGGGGACATGTACGATTATAACAAAATATCTAACATTTGTATCATTGGAGTTACAGAAAGGTTTTGGTAAATTAAATACACAGTAGAATCCGAAGCATCCACCAAAAAAGGTGATACCACACAATACACCTAAAATCACTCCAGATGAAGCAAAATGGAATTCTTGAAAAAATGTTCAGGTAATCCATCAGAAGGCAGGAAAAAGGAAACAGAAAAACAAGACACAGGATAAACGGAAAACGAAACATAAAGTGTCAGGCTGAAGACTTGATCAGTAAATATGATAAATAGGTATGATCTGAATACACATTACAGAGAAATTGGCATTCCTATAAAAACATAATCCAGCTGTATGCTTCTCACAGGAAACACATCAAATATAATGATACACATAGATGAATTAAAAGAATAGAAAAGACAGGCCATGCAAACTTAAACAAACTAATGTGTGAGTAGATCTACTAATCACCAGATAAGTAGATTTCAGAGTAAGAAAATTGACCAGGGAGGGGGACGCTATGACATCATGATTAAAATGATTAAATATCTATCCACCTAAAAGATGTGACAGCATTAAAGGCATACATATCAAGAAACAGAGTTGCATAAAACACATTCATGATTATGGTTGGAGACTTCAAAACCTGCTCTCAACAATTTATAGAACGATACAGAATATTAAAAACAATGTGGAATCACTGAACAAAACCATCGGTGAAGAGGATCCAGTTGGCATTTATAGAACCCTTCACATGACCATAGCAGAACGCATATATTTTTTCAAGTGCCCATGGCACATACAGAAGGGATATACTGGCCATGAAGCATATCTCAAAAGTTTTAAGGAACTGAAATCATAAGGAGTGTGTTTTCTGCCCACACAGAAGTCAAACCAGAAATTAATAAAGATAATGCTTAAATCTACAAATATGTGTTGTATAATTCATGGGTCCAAGAAGTCTCAAAGAAACCTAAAAAAAATACATCGAATTGAGTGAATATTAAAATACAGCACAACCAAATTTGTGGGAATCAGCTGAAACAGTGCCAAGAGGGAAATCAATAGCATTAAATAATGACGTTAGAAAAGAGAAAAAATATCTCAAACCAAGAGACCTAGCTTCCACTTCAAGAATCTAAAAAAAAAGAACAGCAAAAACTCCAAATAAGCAGAAGAGTGGAAATGCTAAAGATGACAGAAATAAATGAAACTGAAAACAGAAGAATAGATTATTGAACTGTTGGTTCTTTAAAAAGATCAATACAAAATATAAGATAAACATATGACACGCGGTCTTGCCGAATTCACCTATTAGCTCTAAAAGTGATTTTGTACATTCTGTGAGAATATGGAATATGTAGACTATTATGTCATCTGCAAATAGGAGCCGTTTTAGTTTTTCCTTTCTGATCTGCATGCATTTTATTTCTTTTTCTTGACTTCTTGTGCTGGCTGGACTCCCAGTATGATGACGGATAAGACATTCTTGCCTTGTTAGCAGTCTTAGGAGGAAAGCATTCAACTTTTCACAACTAAGTATGATATTAGCTGCAGGTTTTAAAAATGTTTATCAAGATGAGGATGTCTTTCATTCCTTCTTTTTTTTTTTTGAAAGTTTGTATGACACATGGTGTTGGAATTGTTAAATATTTTTTCTGCAAAAATTGATACAATCTTGTGGGTTTTTTTTTTTTCCCCCTCTTTAGCCTGTTGATACTGTGGGTTACATTAATTGACCTTTGAATGCTGAAAAGCGCTCACATTTTTGGAATAAACTGCAACCAGGTCATGGTGTCTACTCTTAAAATTCAATATTGAACAAACAAACAAACAGTCCCATTATAATATGGAATGAAGCCATGAAGCGTCATTTCACCAAAGAGGATAAACGGATGGCAAATAAACCCACGCAAAGATGTTCAGAATCTTTAGCTATTAGAGAAATGTAAGTAAATACTCTAATGAGATATTGCTATATACTTATTACAACAGCTAAAAATAAAAAGCATGAAAATATCAAATGCTTGTGAGGACACAGAGACCTGGAACTCTCACCCATTGATGGTGTAATGTGAAATGTGAGACGATACAGCCACTGTGAAAATTGGCAGTATATTTAAAAATGAAAATACGTCTACCTTATGACTTGGCAGTGGGCCTCTTAGGCATTTACTCCAGAGAAATGAGAATTCATGTCCATATGAAACTGCATGGTTGTTCATAACAGCCTGATCTGTAATATCCCAGAACTAAAAACAACCCAAATATCCCTCAATAAGTGAATGTTTAAAGAGACTGTGATAAATCCATATCATGGATTACTACTACATGGGAAAGAAAAGGCTATTGATATATAGAACGACTTGAGTGGATTTCCAGAGCATTTTGCTGAGTGAAAAAAAGCCAGGGTCACAATGTCATCATCTATTCCATGATCCCATCATACAATATTCTTGCCATGACAATGTGATCGAGAAGAAGAGAAAATTCGAGGTTGTCAGGATTTAGGGCTGGTAAAGGAGAAGGGCAGATGTGTATGATAGCCAAGGCGGGTAGCAGGATGGTGGTGATGGGGCAGTTCTCGATCTTGACTGTGATTATATGAATATGGAATGCATAATGTGATAAAATGCCATAGAACTGCATATATGTAATTATATCTATACCACATACATATAAAATCATATATATATTAGTGCATATATGTGTGTGTATATATATATGCATAGAGTACCAATATCAGCTTCCTGGTTTGGATGGATATTGCGGTATGATTATAATATAAATACTGTGATACAGGGTAAGCACTGGGGGAAACTGAATGAACGGTACACCAGATTGCTGGGCTCTCTTTGCAATTTACTGTGAACGTAAAATTATTGCAAAATGAAAGTGAAAAGGACCCCATAAAAGGCCAAAAGCAAAACAAAACAACAACAAAATCTTAAATCCCTGTGAAATAAAAGTAGAAATCCTACACATGAGCTTACTTTATTTTTTTCACCTGGTGTTATCATGGCTTGTAACTGAGAACCAGGATAGAGGAAGGAAGAGAGCAACGGTAGATGGGAGAATGATCCCCTTTGTACTTTGCTATTTTGTTTTGTTTTATTTTGCTTTGTTATAAAATTTCTGGTTCTGAGTACTCTTATCTTTCATTTAATATCTGTTCCATTTGGGTTTAAGAGCCACCGTAGCTTCTGAAACATCCTATGGAGACCTGCTCGAATGGAGGCAAAAGGTCCAGGCGGCCTCTGGTCAAATGTTCCGAGGGGATGCCCAGAAATGAGATGCCCGGAAACCAGATCAAGAACATTTGAAACTGCACACGCAGAAGAAGGAATCCGAAACCCAGCAGGTCTGCTTCCTGGTTGATCTCCCCACGCCGACTCATTAGAGAGACTGACTCATTAGAGAGACTGAGGTGCTGGTGGCCGGTGTTCAGGTCTCATCAGAACACCGCTCTAACGTAAGTCGCCCTCCTTTCCTGCTCTTCCTTCACAGAAGCTCTAAAGCCTTGAATTTGCCAACTGCTTCTGCCATTCACACCAGCTCGGGCGTATCTGAGGAAGCAGCCGCAGCCCCAATTTCCTGCCTTTTGAGAGGTTGTAAATGTTTCTGTATGCAACAGCACCATATCCTCTTAGATCATGCCACGCCGGCTCCCAGGACACAGCCTTCTCTCCCGGTGCCAGCCGCAGGGTCTGCCCTCCAGTCCGCACCAACAAGAATTCAGGCAACAGGCAGTTGGCGCTCTGTGCCCAGGACCACCTCCCCGCCGTGCAAATCAAACAGGCAAGCCCTGGAGGGTCCTCCGTTCACATGCTAGCTCAGACTTCGAGTTGGTTCCAAATGGAGCTCAGACACCGGTCCCAGTTCGGGATACACAAAGCGCATTAGGTTCTCCCACCTGATCAAATAAAACTAGCGCTCCTGGCTGCTTCTATATACAACAGACAAGACAGAGAGGAGAAGCAATGAGAAACCAAAACACTTAGTATTGATAACCCCTGCTGTAATGATTATTATTGACAAGGTGGAATGACTGAGGTGACACGGGCAACTTCCACTAGGGTTAACCCTAGCCAGGCTGGACAGTGCAAACTTAAAGGAATTATTGTGATTATCAAGGACATGTCATACGTTGGAATACCTCCATGCCACTGAAAGAGGTATGGCATCTTTAAATTACCGGGTAACGTAGATCTAGACCTGGAGCTCTGCCAAGGTAAAAGTTGTAAAACTGGATTGATTTTTGCTACAGCTTCCTAAGGGCTCCCTAGAGCCGGGATGCAATGTTCAAATATAATAATTGATAGTCTGCAAAAAAATATTTCTGATAAGTGTGCAGAAGTAATGCCAGACCCTGCCTGAGATGAAGTGAGCCTTTGTGCTCGGGCAGATTCTGCAGCCAAAGGGACCGAGATCCAAGACGCCGCTAGGGTCTCTGATCAGAGCCACCGCGCTTTCCACTCGCTCCGGCCTTCGCTTCCCTACCTGCACCTCTTCCTGCCTTTACTGCAGCTTCCTCCAGCTGGAGAGAAAATGGTCTTGGCCTTCAAATGGGGCGTTTGTGAAATGCTGTTGTGGAAAAGTAATTATCCAACAATCAGACCTGTATGTGGGGGGAGAAATCGCCTTCGTTAATACCACCTTGGTAATCCCAGGGGGTGGAGGGGTCCGCGCTAATCTGACCCCTTTTCAGTCTTGCCTTGGTGAGTTGACCACCCCAAGCTGTGAGTGTGTGTGTCTAAATTGCTCGGGATTCAATTGAACACATTAAAATTTAAAAAGGATTTAACTGAAAATTTTCAATAGCTCCTGAGAAGGGGGATAATTTATTAGCTTGGAGTAAATTAAAATCTCAAGCAGGGGTAAAGACTTCGAAGATTGCTTTAATACATTTTATATGCTTTCAAAAGAAATGTTCTTTTAAATGGTCCAAAAATCAGCTAATTTTGTCCTATTTAGCAAATTACCTCCTAAGGCCACAATGTTGAAAAACTTAACAATTATTATTTTTTTTTAAGGGGAAAAATAGAGGAGGGACACACACACACACACACACACACACACACACACACACACACACTCATACACCTTCCAGAGGAAACAACGGAACTTTAAATTGCTATGTCTTTTCTATGCCACAGTTAGGATTTTTTTTTTGTTTTCTTTTTTAATTCAAAAGTCGGTGAAACATTTGCGTTACCTTTTGCCAGGCCACTGGGGGCCCTTTTTTCCATGTGGTGATTGTAGGCAGAGGAGGGTCTAAGGTTAATGGAGGGCACCGACAGGCTAAGCTCCCGTGCACTGTGCTGATAATTTATACCTTTATTTCAGGCCACATTCACCTGTGGAGCAGCAGGGCCATCGTGGGCGAGGTGAACTTGTCACACCGCTCAGCCCAGAGGCTGTCCCTGTCCTGACCGGAGATTTTTTGCTCTGAATTATCTGTGTTATAAAAGACTCCTTCCCAGCTCCCGCTGACATTTGGAGGCCAAGGGAGGAAGGTTCGTTTTCTCTCATCTCTTTCTTTCCTTCACTTTCCACCCCCTCCCCTGATGATAAGCAGTACTTTGTGGTTTGCATTTTGGGGAATTTTCCTTTGTTGTGCTTTGCTTTTTACACAGTTTTTTCCAGTTTTATTGGGAAATAATTGACATGCATCCCTGTGTACGTTGAAGGCATGATGGTTGGATGGACACGTGTTGTGAAGAGATTGTCACTCTAGGTTCTACTCACATCCATCTGCTTATACACACACAATAAAGAGGAGAGCAAGAAGAAAAGAAGAAAACGATGTTTTCTCTCTATGATGAGAATGTTCGGGATTTACTCTCTTAACCACTTCCTTAAATATTCTACAGCAGGGGCAGTTTTGGACGTCATGCTTTACATCCCTGGTATTTACTTATCTATAGCTGGAAGTTCCTACCTTCTTGACCACCTTCCTGCCATTCTCCTTCCCCCCACTCCCCACTTCTGGGAACCACAAGTCTGATCTCTTTTTCTATGAGTCGTTTTTTTTTTGTTTTTGTTTTCCCCCAGATTTCCCATGTAAGTGAGATCTTACAGTATTTGTCTCTGTCTGACTTATTTCACTGAGCATAAGACCCTCAAGGTCCATCCATGTTGTTGTAAATGGTGAGATTTCCTTGCTGTGTTATGGCTGAATAATATCGCATTGTGTGTGTGTATATATATCCCTCCCTCAGTGGACACAAGTGGTTATCAAGACTTTGGTTAGGGGCGCCTGGGTTGGTTGAGCGACTGCCTTCGGCTCGAGTCATGATCCCGGAGATCCGGGATCGAGCCCCACATCGGGCTTCCTGCTCAGCGGGAAGCCTGCTTCTCCCTCTCTCACTCCCCCTGCTTGTGTTCCTTCTCTAGTTGTGTTTCTCTCTGTCAAATAAATAAAATCTTTAAAAACAACAACAACAACAAAAACCTTAGAGTTTTCAGAATAGAGCTCTTTCATCTTCTTAGTTGAATGTATTCCTAATTATGTTATTGTTTTTCATCATTGTAAATGAAATCAATTTCGTTTTCAGAAATTTTATATTGTTTAAGAATGCTACTGATTTTTGTATATTAATTTTGTATCCTGTATCTACTAAATTTAGTGA